>CAIGRT010190944.1:0-14465 GCA_903798405.1 Fraxinus platypoda | reverse complement strand
TCATCACCCTCTACAACTTCCACCCAACGCCTTGCCTTGAACCTACCTGAACTTGCTGAAAATTGAGCTAAAACAGCATGTTCAAGTCCTCAAAAAGGGCCAAAATCTCCAATTCCGGCAACACCCATGTGATGCCCAACATTCTAAGTAATTATACACATCAAGGCGCCCCTATTCATGGTCATTAATCATCCTTAAACGCAGAGAAACAAAACCAGTAAACTGCATCTTCGAACATAGCCACTGTGCGACTTTCAAATGACTTTTCCGGCACCGGTGGTGCGACCCAAGATCGCAGACAACCACCACAAGCACCTACTCTTCATGGTGCGTCAAATGAACGTATGAGTCTTATCCAATTTGACCTAAATAGATACCCATTGCACTTCTTCAAATAGATACCCAGTCTACTTTTTCAAATGAAATTCGCTTCACATTCATACATATCCAGTGTACTAAATAGATATTGGGTTTGATTGTGGTGGTGGCAATTTACTGTGGTGGTGGTGCCGGCACAGAAGAGGATGCCTGCTGTGTGCCGACAATGGTTTTCTTTTTCTTTTTAAAATTTTTTATTCAATTATCCTTTTATTCAATTATTTTAATAAATATTTACCATNACTAAATAGATATTGGGTTTGATTGTGGTGGTGGCAATTTACTGTGGTGGTGGTGCCGGCACAGAAGAGGATGCCTGCTGTGTGCCGACAATGGTTTTCTTTTTCTTTTTAAAATTTTTTATTCAATTATCCTTTTATTCAATTATTTTAATAAATATTTACCATTTTACCCCCTTTTAATTGATTAAAAATATGGTCAAAATTAATTTTTTGGGTCAACTGATGGAAAAATGGATGGAAACCATCCAAAATGGTTTCACATGCAATGGTTGGAAATGTTAGGAGTGACGGCTGCAACAAATCAAAGGTTTGGAGAAAGTCTGCTCATGTTTCAAAGGTTTAAGACTTATGCTGCAATTATCCCTAATTATAACGAATTTTTGAAAAATATTAAGTTCATTTTTGACAATCATTATTTTTAAACTCTTTTTTCTACGTATTTATTTTTATTCACACATTCATACAATAAAATATTTTACACGTAAACTTAAATTTTTTTTCTTTCTATTTTTAAACTGTACATTTTCCTAAAAATTACTATTTAAAGCATTGATCTTTTGAAAATAATGATCATAACGTGCTAATTTTAAATTTAACCAAGAACAAATGATTGACTTACACGGCAAAATTTTAAAATACTTAAAAAAAATGCATTACTTACACGTATGACTACACGTATCGTTTGATTTAACTCCTTGCATTCTATCAATGTAGGAAATTTTAAAGTCGCCGGGTTTCTCAATGATTCAATGTTGGGTGCCCACTGATTTTTATGTATTTGAGAAAGGGAAATATGGGACCCCACAAAAATGGATTAAATTAATGAGTTTTAATGTCAATGAAATTCAGATAAATACGTTCTACTTTAGCATGATACATGAACTTCAAGTAGAAGACATGGTGAATTAAAGCTTCTTTTTTCCTTTGCTATTCGAAGGGCGTGAAATATTTTTTTTTTTACGTTTGTGTCACTGATTAAGCGAGGACGATATAACAAATTAAAAAAGTATTGAACGATTTTTATGAATGAAGATCATTGATGCTGAAACAAAAATTTGTCCACCGCTAACTTCAAACTCAAGAATGCTCCCATGCCACGCTCCTTTTATTTTATTCCTCGTTAAAATTCAAATTTAATAATAGACTTTGATGTTTAATAAATAATTTGAGATAAGTATGAAATTTATGAGATTATGACCAATTTTTTTGCATTGTAGAAGCTTGTGTAAGATGACATTGAAATCCCGTTTGTGATTTTTTATGATAGACGAAGCTCTATCAAGAATTAATTAATGGGACCTTTCTTCCAAGTTTAGTCAATCAAATAATGAATCCAAAACCTTAATGCTGATCCACATATTAGGTGGCATTTCATGAGGATTGGAAAGATGAACAACCTCCTCCCGTATCGTTAAAACAAAAAATGGAAAATGATTTTTGTTTTCTAAAGAAATGCGAAATTCAATTAAAAAGGTGGAAGTCATGCTATGTGGCCGGATTTAGCTTCAACGTTCATTTCGACTTATTCTTGTTAATGGATAAAATTCCACATCGAATAAAGATGAAAATATAGACCAATTTATAATAGTATAGACTACTCCTCTTGAAAAAGTTGACATTTTAAGATGGATCCTCAATTCTTAATATGGTATCAAAGTCCGTTAAACTCCAACGAGCAATTCGATCCGACTAAAACTCAAAAAAAATTGAGCATACGGATTTCAAGATTGGTCTGCTCAAAAGAGCTACCATCTTGCGGGAACATGTTAAGGGATAAAATTTCATATCGAATAAAGATGAAAATATAGATTAATTTATAAGAGTCTGAGTTACTACTCTTAAAAAAAGTTGACATTTTAAGATGAAACTTCAATTCTTAAAAATTCTTTAATTGAACCTACTGATGACCTAAATTAAAGAACGCATGGAAAGTTATTGGCAATTTTGAAATGAAAATCGTACCAAAATCTTAAGACTCAAAATATTTAATAAGATTATTACGTTATTTGTAATAGTTTAATTGGTTCGAACAAGCCAGGTTGCAAGATTTTAAGATGGGGGGAATGGTGATTAATTTGGAATTGAACAACCGCCTCTTTTATGCATTGATGACAATGCAATTAATTGACAATCACCGGAGAAGAAAAACATTTTTAGCCACAAGTACTAATAATAATTAACAAGAATTTTGTACGTGAAGTCAAACATTTATATGGTTCGATAGGACCGACCAAACCATAAACATCTTTTCATGCTTAAGAAAAAAAATATACTAGTGTAAATTTTCCGATTTTAGCGTTGTGTGTTCTATTTCTTCAAGTAAAAATGATTGATTATTCAGATGATACACTGTTAAGTTACGAAACTTAATTATTGTTGTTGTGCAAAATTCGCATGCTAATTGATTTTTCAGATAAGATCGCCGTGGGGTTGAAAGATGGAGCCTCGGACCAGAATTTCATTAAGAATAATTTAGGAACTTTGCACTTGTAATTTCAATTTTGCTCTAATTTTTCTTATAAATAGGGAGCCGTCTTCTATGAACTTTTATCATCATCAAAGAGAGAGATTAGAGAAAATAAGGTGTGCGAATTTTCTCTTATAAATTTCTTTTCAATATAGAGAATTACTGCAACGGTAGATTGAACGTAGTCTCACATTGACGCGATTCTTTATAAATCTTGCGTGTTTTTGTTTATCTATTTCTTTGCTGCAATTTTATTATTCTTGGTAGTATAGAATTTTAAGGTTTCTAATTCTCAACATGAATTATTTGAGTAAACTCATATAAACTAATTTACGATTAATTAAATCAAGAGTTTTGAAACTGAATTAAAATTTAGTTCTGTAGTTGAAATAATAACAATCACATATTAAACTTTTGATGCAATTATTTGTTGTGGGAGACATCTTGATTGGTACTTTCATTATTATTTTGTATTGTGTTGAGAAAAAATAATGTAGATAAATACTTAAATCAAACATTAATTAAAAACACTCATTCACAACTATTAAAAAATGTTTTAAACATTTTAATATGATTACATCACTTTTTTGAATTGAAGATAGTTTCTTTTAAGTTCATGATTGCATCAACAAAAATTCAAATATTAAACAGCCTCTCAAAAAAAAAAAAAATTATAAATAAATATCAGATTTTGATAGACAATGAACATCAACTACTTTAGGACACCATCCTTAATTTCACTAATCAAATGCAAAATCCAATGAACTCTATGGGGAAAAATAATAATAATTCGGATTAAAATTTGAACGATCAAATCTCGCAATTGTGATTATGTGATTCCAATAGGTTGTACGGTATGTCTTCGCCCTTTCAAAAATAAAAGGCTCGAGCCCTACACAAATAACATCTCGAGTCAAAAAATGAGAAAATAATAATTTTCACCCTATATTTTCTAACTTGAAACAAGAAAATAACTATTCATCTGATATTCAAAAAAAAAATTCTTATTGTGTATATAATGAGACATACCTAGGCAGATACGAGTGATAATAGCTTGATCCGTGAAAATGATGTATAGAACTTCTCGAGTAATGATATGGTAAAGTCCGTGGATACCCATACGGGTCATCAATTGCTCCATAGTTGTATCCATGTCCATAATTGTAGCCTCTACTCAATTCCGGGTGTTTTAGCTTGACCCATTTCAACTCTGCATGGTACCCGGTCCTTGTCAATGCCCGCATAAGTATGTTCGGGTCGACCAACCCGGAAACTCTTGCAGTTCCTTCTTCAGCATCTATGGTGACAGAATATACCCCTACCAATAAATTAAATATACGCAAATAATTAATTCGATACGTTGAATTAAATAAAATTAGACAAAATAACGAATAAATGATTTACATTTCTATTTTTTTTAATACAGTGGTGAATATTATTACCGCAAATCGAATTCAAGACTTCCATCATCTTCATTTTACATGCTTGACAATGGACATTAACCTTCAAAACACAACACTAAAATACAAAAAAAAATAATAATAAATCAGAATTTATCCTTAAAAAATACATAGGAAAAAAAAAATAGAGAAACTGATAATCTGGGTTTACCGCATCAGCGTAAGGCTCCATTTCTTGAATTCTACTGCAAAGTTAGGAAAAATGCAGATCTTTTATAAGCCCTTTGTCGTTAAAACTAGAAGTAAATCGGGTTTTGATATTACCATTTAGGAAAGTTAAATCAATGCGAGAGAGAGAAAGAGAGACAATGTTTATAAGTTTCAGAATATTTATTTGCTTTATTTACATCAATTCATTTCTACGTTTGTATTAATTTACCAAACTTATTCTGGCTTTTCGAGTTTTCTAAGATATGGCAACATCAAGAAACACATGCGAGATTAGATATATAGACACGTTCTCCTGCCCACGGTAAAAAGTCTTATTATGCCTATTCGGAGAGAACCCAACGTTGTGTTCTCCTACCACATCAATAAGTGGACAGTCTTATTTTGCCCACCGTGGACAGAAGTACAATTCCATTTAGATATATATGTCACAAGTCCGGCAGAAAAGTGGGGTGAATCACAATGTCTGTCATATCTCTACTTTATAAAAGTTTCTCAAATAGTGTGTAGTTGTGCTAAATTTAGGAATAGTAAAATGAATAAAGCTACTTGTACACTTTGTGGTGTACATAATGATGTACACTCCTCTCACATGGAGAGGGACCCACCAATATTTTATTGTGTGTGGGCCCCCCTCCATGTGAGGGGGATGTAAGGCTCTGTGTACATCATTATGTACACATAGCATGGTTCAAAACTAGTAAAATTTCCCGTTCCTATGCTGCTTCATTTCGCATCGCATCACGCCGTCTCAAATTTTTTTAATTTTATTTTTTAAATAAATAGGGATTTTTAAATCCATGCTCTGCCACGCATCACTGGTGGACCCACAGTGGGTCCTAGTAGGTCACGTTGTGTGGAATGGAAATTACATGAAGAAATTAATTAGCCAAATTTTCATTTTTATATTGGGGATAGACTTGAGATCCTAACACAGTGAAACAAGATAATTATTCTTGTTCTCTATATACAATGAATCATAATAAAATTTTCATTTTAATACGGTTTTATTTATTTATTTATAGGTGATTTGAATAATAATATTCATTTAACAAAGTGTTTTGCTCCAAGTACAGGAGCAAACCTACATGGGCCTGTCAGGTTACTCACACTGGCGGGCTCCACATGTTTTTTTAAAAAAGAACACCCCTCTATTAGTGGCCAGGTAGTGAACCCCTATAAACATGTGTAAAAAAAAAATTCACTTCAAAAATATCATTGTTTTCGAAAACCCGTTTCTTGGGCACGAGTTTCCCCA
This sequence comes from Fraxinus platypoda, assembly GCA_903798405.1. Classification (NCBI taxonomy): domain Eukaryota; kingdom Viridiplantae; phylum Streptophyta; class Magnoliopsida; order Lamiales; family Oleaceae; genus Fraxinus; species Fraxinus platypoda. The sequence goes on along the minus strand of CAIGRT010190944.1, from coordinate 8,492 downwards.
AAATTCCACCCTTGCTAAAACTAAAAAATAAGTGGAAATTATAACCACCCATAATTTTTAACTTCCAATTTCAAAAATAAGATTGAAAAGCTTTTTTGTACAAAAATCAAATGATATTTCAATTTTTAAATATTAAATATTAATATTATAAAATTAAATTAATCTACATACCCACCCCATCCCATTTCACTCCCTAATTCATTTTCTTCTTCCTGTTCTTTTCGTCATTGGTGCTGACGCTCATAGCCCCGAGCGCCGCTGCAACGGCATTGTGAGCAAGTGCGGCAACAATTTGAGCATCGTGCTTAGCCACTGTACGCAGCACTCAAATCTGACACTACAATAGTGATCGCTTCGCTGCACAACGATCAGGGGCGCTTAGATCTAACACTGTAGTGGCAAACGCTACATTGAAGCAACGATCACATTATCGCTCCACTGCTCAGATTGTTACGACAACGACGCTCGTCGTTTCTTCCTATTTCGATATGCTGCTTAGCCGATATTTTGGGGTGATTTTTATTGGTTGTTGATAGTGTTTTGCAAATGTTGGTGGTGGTGGTGATGGTGATGGTGAATTAGTGTGGCAATTGTGGTTGTGGTACAGATGGTGGTGGTTACAAATGGTGATGGTGGTAGTGTTGGTGAGGTGGCTTGATGTTCTATTGGAAATGGGGTTGGATGTGATGAATAGTATTTGTAACTAATTATTGGATTGATTGTGACCAATAAATCACTTAATTTTTATTCAATAAATAATATGTGACCGATAAAACAAAAAACTTGTAACCAATAAATAATAAGCGACCTAATAAAATTTGAGATTTGTGATCGAGAAATAAGTCGTGATCAATAAATTGTTTAATTTGTAATAAAAAAATAATATGTGACCAATAAAATAGATAATTGTGATCAATAAATAACACGTGACCTAAAAAAAATATGAGATATGCGACTAAATTTGTAATCGTGACTCGCAATTTATTAAGTTGTGATCAATTAATTTGATAATTTGTGATCGTAAAATAAGTTGCGCCCTAAAAAATTGTAATTTGTGATTGAAAAATCATGCATGACTTATTAAAGGTGTGTTTGCGTCACATTATTTTGGAAGAATGTATTCTGAAATATAGATTGATAGAGAATGTATGGTTGAAAATCCAAGGTAGGTTAAGCTTCAACCATAAATCCCAACAATAAGGGTGTGTTTGAGCCACATTATTTTGGAAGAATGTATTTTGGAATAGTAGATTGATGGAGAATATGTGGTTGAAAAAGAAGGAAAAATTATTGATATGATGAAAAATATTATTTTATTGAAAAATGTATGGTTGAAAATGATTAGAAGAATGAAAATGAAAAATTTTAATGTGTACCAAACATGGGCTAATTTGATAATTTATGATCGTTAAATAAATAGTGACCTATAATATTTATGATTTTGATCGAGAAATAATTCGTGATCTATAAAATTTGTGATTGTTAGGTGGTTGTGAATAGTACATAATTGTGACTCTAATATATTTAATTTGTGTGTGTGTGTGTGTGTGTGTGAGACTTGATCTTTGAAATAATAAAATTAATTTCTTAATTTTGAAATTATATTTTGCAACCACCTTATATATGTAATGTTCCAAAAAATAAGTATATTAGTCTATGAATAATGCTATCTAGCATCAGTTTATGTTATCACGCTCAATAGATCTAATTTAATGAATTATTTAACTTAGCAATTAAATAAATTTATCATTTAATCATTTAGCGTCACTTGAACTAGTGATATGCATAAATGAGATTGAATAACATTACTTTATTCTATTGATACATTCCAAAAACTTTCAAATCCACATCCCTAGCTAACTCCACGCAAAATTTTCTTTTATACTCCGGAGCAAAATAAATACTCTTTGGATGTAGTGAGACACAAAGTCTTGAGTCCTAAAAAATATGAATAATGCAATTTATCATTATGATGATAAAATATCGATGATGTAGCAATTTATGTGGAATAATGAGATTGAAAAGTTCAATTTTTATGAGATTGAGGCGGAAGGGAGAGAGAGAAATGTAAGAGATAATTCGTCATTATATCACCAATTTTCCATCATCGTGATAATAAATATTATTATTCCAAAAATATATCATGTGTTGTGCACGAGATAATTCTTGTGATAATGAATTTGCACAGTTACAATCCAAGTGAGGTAACATTTTAGAGGATAATTAGCACAAAACATTTTCATCGTTTGTACTTACCATTCAAATTGTACCCATCATTTCAAACTTGACATTTGCACCCCTTATTTCATCATTTTCTTGTGAAGTTAAATCTTTTCCATATCATTCTGTTAATTTCTTCCATCAATTATGAAAAATTAGAGCAAAACATCTCATTGTTTGCCTTTATTGCACAAATAATCTCTATTATTTTAATTTTGGCATTTGAACCATCGGATTAACATTTCTCTGCACAAAATATCCTTAGTCTATTTTCTCCGTCATATAACAAGTAAAACACCAATAGAAGCAAAAATAGCAAACTAAATGCAGCTTGTACTTGCTCTGACCTCCAAGTAGTTTCGAGCAAAGGATTATTGTCGAAGTACATAAAACCTTTGATAATTCTCAGATTCCTCAATGTCAGATAGAGGACCAAAATTCACTTATTATAGTAACAAATAATACCCGAAAGTTGAAAGGAGAAACATAAAAGAAACTGCAAAGGGAAAGGACTTCCAAAACTTATCTTGCTAGTTACTGGAAAAATTCTACTGAAGGCGCCTCCTATCAAACTGGGACTCATGACAATGCGGATCGAGCCAATCTCTAGGAGAACTCTTTGAAGCGTTGAAGGACATTTTTTCACCACCCACAAGCTCTCTCAAGTTATCAACCTTATTTTCCCGCCCAGTTCCAATGTATTGCCTATCAGCTTCCTTGAGTTTCTGTTTGAACCTCTGCTTGCGGCTAGAAGAATTCAGTTCTTGCAGCTTCGATTGTGATGGTGGGGCTCCGTGAGGTCCGAGATATATCTTCTCTTCTTTACTAACCTGCCAAACGTGATTCATAAATCGATGTACTTCATTAGTCTGTTCAACGCCCACATTTTTGTTTCTTATGCTGCCGAATAAAAAAACTAGGCAGCTTTACCTGAACTGTGGACGGTTTAGAATCTTCTACTTTTGGAGAGTCAGTTTGATTGAGGTCTTGATCTCCAATGCCCAAGCTCGGAATCACATATCCATCAGTGTCTAGCAAAACACAGTAGAGAAAACCAGGTCAATATAATGAATTTTCAATTATGCAATTGCCTGGAGATTTAAATCAACTGCATTAACAGCATGCACCACCACCTCCGAACAAAAGACAAGATATTAATCTAGTTGTTAAACTGTCAAGCATCAAAAACAAGAATTGTTTTCATTTCAACTAAATAAAAGGAAAAATTATGGTGATCGGTAAACCTCCGTTGGATGCGTAATTACTTTGAAAGGTCGATCAATTTGCACTAAATCAAACTACACATGATTGCTTCAGAGCTGACTAAAATGACTAATGAGCAACCAAAACTCCATGTACGTAACCCAGCAGTGGAACAAATGTTGCACACTAGCAGAACCTACTCAGTACTTTTAGAGATTTTCAAAAAAAAGTTAACCAAGTATTCAATAGGGCATATGGTCAAATTGAAAATATTAGTCACTAATTCCTTCTTCCGATATGATATTTGACATGTCTTCATGAATCTATATCCGGCATAATAGGACTATGGATTAGTAACTAAGTAAGGTTTATCACTTGCATAAACAGTTTTAATCCATACCCCTTCCACGTGGGAGAAACAAGGAACAATTTACCGATTTAATATTTTTTCCACAATACTGGATTACAAAACCATGTGAGTATATTCATCATACCAGAAGGTTTTAACAAGTAGCTTCATCTGTAAACGCACCATCCTATCTAGTACATATAAATATAAAAGCAAACAAATTTTTTGTTTATAATAAAAAACAAAGACTATAATACACATCTATGCAAATATCTAATCAAACACATTGACTTGCTCCTGAAATTTAAGAAATATTAATATATGTTGCTTTAGCTCGTTCTTCTATCATTTACCTAATTTAGATGCAAGCTTCAGAAAAAACTTGTGATGTGATTCAAGTCCCTAAAAAGCCTTTACCAACACTCAATCCCTAAAATCACACCCTCTTTTAAACCGAATGAATGAAATAAGAACAAAGCTGAAACTGAATGAACTTTAAAATAAAATGTAGTATTTAATTAACCATGTTAACAGTGTATATTAGAAGTTTCATCATTCTTATTCATAAAACTCAATCCCCCACCATAATTTAACATCCAAATTAGTAGGAGTGTTGTCTCTAGATAGAGTATACTTAGTAACATTTGGAACTCATCGTGTTTGGACTATGATTGGTTTGCTTCAATCATATCTTCGTGGTATGCTTAAAACCCCAAATTGCAAGTAGAAAAATATCATATATTTAGATTAAAAAAAAAAAAAAGGCTTAAGACAATTGCCAAGAGACTCTCTACACACAAAATATTCTCTATTTTAGAGTCAATACTTAACAATAAGCTCCAAGACACCCTCAATTTTAACTTTTTAAAATAAAGAGTGGGTTTAGCTCTCTAAATTTGGAGAACCAAACTCACCCTCTATTCTTAATTAACAATAATTGCATTTAATAGGTTACAAATTTCAATACTCTACAATTTAAATTATTCAAATCACATTTAAATTGTATGGTCATTGACATATAAAAAATTATATTCAGGAAGAGATAAGGAGAAATCAATAAATGTTCATATGGAAAAACACAGTAGCGGTCTGCATAAATTTTTTTTTTTACTCAGATGCTATCTATTATGGATATGATGTTCTTTAAATATAGTGACACTCTTGGAGATGCTCTAACATGCCCGAATATCTTATTTTCTTACTAGATAAAAAGGCTTAACATTAATGGCAATTATAAAACAACATATATTAGATATAGTTTGTAAATAATTCATCAAATGTGAATCAAAATTAGACCCCAAATCCATGCTGATAAACCTAATGCGAACAGGAATACTAATTTAATCGTAGTGAAAAAAAACAAACAGACCAAAAATCAGAAAGAGTACCTGAATCAATCCCGAATAGAAACAGCGTTAATCAATTTGAATTAATTCAAATAAGTAAAAAAACTTCTTAATTTCGATGAGACTCAAATGCAAAAGACTGAAAAGCGAATATACCCCACTCGTCTTCTTCAATGGAAGGAGTGGAATGCACTGGAGAGGATTCCATGTGATGCTGATGATCATGGATTTGAGTGTGGAGTTGATAATTCAATCGAATCTCCACCACCAGCACCGCTATGAGTTGACTCGCTCAAGAAAATTCAAGGCTTCAACGAGAAATTCAACAATTGGAACTGATTAAAAAGAAAGCCCTAGAAAGATCTATTCCTTCTACCTTCTCAAATGGCACCTGAACTTTTAACTGCGTTTCTTATAGGTACTTAAACTTTTAATTTTCCCTCATCCATGCCCGAACTTCTAAATATGTTTTTATTTAATACCTCTAACTTCACCTGACATTTCTTCTAGGTACCCAAACTTTCAATTTTCTTAATCCATACTCGAACTTTTAAATATATTTCCCATTCATACTTAATTTTTCTAATCGTTGACAGCGCTAATGGTTCAACTAAACTCTACAAATCACATTCGTTTTACTGATTCAAATAAATTTGATTTCATGTTTATCTTACTTAGTTACTCAATTAGAGTAATGTTATTCATCTCAAGTGGGGATGAAAACACAGTTTATGTGGCTTTAAATGATGGTTAAATGAAAAGTGAAATTAAATGACTTATTTAATTTCACATATCATTTAATGCCACATTAACGCCATGTAAACTGTGTTTTCATCCCCAGTGGGGATGAATAGCATTACTCAATCAATTATGATATCATTTGCTACTGAATTGCGTTGAAAGAGGAGATCGAGAATAAATGGAGCTACGTAAATTTAATATTTAGAGTTGTCAATATGTAAGTAGTAAGACATAGGGATGATAAAATACCTTGGTTAGGCCTCACCCTGCCCTATTTGGTAATTAGGATGGGAACATTCTCCATTCCTGAATTTTTGTTTTATATTATTTTGTTTTTATGGTTTTAATTTTAAATTTTATTATGAAAATAAATATAATTAAATAACTAAATGAAGTGGTAAATGACGATATTTTGATTTCCACACCATCTTTCGAAAAGCTTGAGAGAGATAGAGACGTGGAATGCCACTCCAAACCTTGCCTCGCATTTTCTTGACTGACTGTACCATTAGAGTTGTCAACGGCTGGTCAATTATTTATGTTTAAGAGATATATTCCAAAGTCTGGGTACCTATAGAAGACATATTTGTAAGTTCGAATTAAATTAAATGTTTAGGTTCATATAAGAAATATAGTTGAGAGTTCAAATATCAATTGTGCTTTTTACCCTTTTTACCTAGCAATGAATGCATCATAAAATTCACTTTCCTCTTTATTGGACAAAAGCGCTACTTTCCGACTTTCTCGACAAGAGAAAAAATACCTTTTTTCTTGCATGTTGATCAAGAACAAGACTGAACATTATTAAAGTCTTAAAGAAGAAAAAAAAATAAAAATATATTTATTATTTTATGAAGTTCCATAATAGTGCATAGTGGATAAGCTACAACATTATTTTCGACGACCGAGTTGCAATAAAATTGGCCAATTTGTGGTCGGTGAACCTGTGTACTCTTTAGTTATTAATAAAATATTGGAACACGTATTTGTAAATTAATTAACCTTCAAAAAAAAAAGAAAAATTGAAACTTTATTATCGTTTACTACACCGAAAGTTTCTACAAAATGAGTTTTTTTTATAAATGTAAAACGTTACCAAATATATAGAATTAGACTATTTCTTGACAATCAAACAGGATCCTTTTGTCCTATTATTTCATTTTTTCTATACAAAAGCGCCAATATACCATTATTGCTGTACTATAAATGCAATGTATCATGTTCAATTCCGATCTATTCAGAGTTTGGAAAATACATCGAATATGCCCAATTTTGCAAATTTTGTTTGAACAAAGCAGCACCAAAGGTCAAAGATGTAACATTGTTTGTGCCCAAAATCCCCACAATTGAACATGGGTTTCCATAATATTTGCAGACAAACCCATGATGGTTAATGACTTGGTGACAACACCATCATGACCATGGTTTTCTTGGTTGTAGACAAAAGAAAATGGGTCATTATCAATGATAATATTATAGTTTCCTGCAATATAAAAAGCGCGAAATTAACTCTTTTATGTCGGAGAATGAACAAATTTATTTATTTCGTTTATATTTTCAATAATGTACCTTCATGTATTGTGTCGATAAAAGGGTCGAAATTTTTTAAATTTAGGAACCCATAGGCCTTTATATATTGCTAGGAAACACAGAAAATTTCCTTCCTTGAGACTAGGGAACATGGAGAAAGCAATTGATCATTCTCATTCATCATTCAAATTTAGACTCTTTAGAGCCTTCTTTCTGTGTTTTGCACTTGTTTCATCTCTAACTTCAATTTCTCTTCATCTCTCTTTTTTGCTTCCTTTTTTCTCACTATTAGTTCTGTCATCTCTTCTGCTTTTCAACTTCATCCACAAGAAGAGCACAATCTCTGATGAAATATTACTTCAAGAAGCCAAACAGAAGCCAGAAAATGAGACTATTGTGCAGGAGTACGACGAAGATGAATATGATTTCACAATGAGCAATGATTTTGAGCTTCCTTCGAGTTTGATTTCTTGTGAAAATAGTATGTTTTCGAATGTGATTTCATCGGATGATGAATCGATCACTGAGGGTGATGATGAAGACTATCTAATTGAAATCCCCCTGCCAGAGCAAGTGACCTGTTTAAAACAAGGGAAGAAGAAGAAGAAGAAGTTGGACACAGACGAATTGCTGGATTTGCTGCCTGAATCACTTTTGGAACAAGAAGGGCTTGCTCAATTACTTTCAGAGATTAATGGGGAAGATAATTTGATTGAGATTGACATTTCAGTTGGATCAATCAGATGTTAAACATGCAATGCAAGTCATTTTAGTTACTTACTGTATGTTTTTTGATTGTAGGTGGCAAAGTAAAGTATTTCTTTAAGAACATTAATTTTCAAGCATTTTGCATTTGAGACGTTTTGTAGGCGTTTGAATAAAATTCGACCTATTATGCGTAGTGAGGTTGAGATAGAAATTTAACGAGTTATCGCGAATTAATAGCTCAACGCGATTGGTGTGCTGTCGTAGGCACCCAAAAATAGTTCTTAAACCTCTAAAACTAATGTAATAGTGGAAGTAAAGGTCGATCCCACGAAGAGTGTGTAATTCAATATTTTATGCTTCGTGCAATGATTGGGGGGTTTTTTATATGAAAACAA
>CAIGRT010190905.1:0-21741 GCA_903798405.1 Fraxinus platypoda | reverse complement strand
TTTCCAATATGATTGCAATGAGGAGAAATATAGAGCACTGGTTATTGGGCCAAGAAAAAAGCATGGAGAAGTTAGTAAAACGATTCACTTAGCTCCCTTCTAGGGAAACCTGAAAACAAGTGCAGACCTTCTAGGTTATACATCTCACTACCATTAGTTACTAGAAAACACATGCCACTGTAACATTAGAGAAAGTAATATGAGCTTGCCATATCTTCAAACGTTAGTCGTTCAAATTAACATATATCAAGAGAAACAGAAGATGACTTTGGGACTGCATAATAATAATAATAATAATAATAATAATAATAATAATAATAATAATAATAAGTTACACATACAGCAACATAATTCATTACAGTGTCAGAAGCTTTCCACAATCTCCNACATTAGAGAAAGTAATATGAGCTTGTCATATCTTCAAACGTTAGTCGTTCAAATTAACATATATCAAGAAAAACAGAAGATGGCTATGGGACTGCATAATAATAATAATAATAAGTTACACATACAGCAACATAATTCATTACAGTGTCAGAAGCTTTCCACAATCTCCCATCCAAGTCACCTGCTCAACATACACTGCCAGCTTCCCCAAACTCTAGTGACCATCTATCTACCCATACAACATCGAATAAAGCAGTATCTGAAGTTTCACAGGGGGTTGAATATTTTATCTTGAAGTTCTATTCGTCTTCATTTTACCATATAAAACACATTGAATTGCATTTTGATTGAGTTATTTAAGCTCCTCATTTCTTTCCTTTCGTTCTAACTTCAGTAAAAATCACCAAGTTCAATTAGTTAAATTTAAGTAAACAATTTTGTAGTTTATGAAGTATGGGAATCAAAGTAAATAAGAATCGAATCTGTAAGTAAATGAAAATAATTTTGTAATTATTATAAGATAATGAAAACAGGTACGATCAAGAATCAAGCTTCCCCTTCTGTAATAATTTTCAAATTTCCCTTTGTGTTTATTCCACCACAACGCCCACAACTACCACCGAGAATATAGTGATCTTATTTCTTTCCCCATTCCCGAGCAAGTCACCCACTCGCCATTGGCGAATATAGAACAGTTCATTGCAGTAATGCCGCCACAAAGCACGAGAAAATTGAAAAATCACAGCTGTGCAATACAGAACCAGAAAATTGGGCAGCCTATTAAAAATTCTTAATTTGAGTGGTTTCCTTCAGAGAATCAGTCGACATAGCGATGCGGAATAGAATACAATTGGGCATCCCAAAAAAATGCTTTACCGATTTTCTTCTCTTCTCTTCCCTTCAACGAATCAGTGCGAAGAAAATAAAAATAATAAAAATTGGGTAAGTTTCTCTGTACCTTAACATCACCAAGATCCACATTGTCAACACGAGCTGAAAGAAACTGTCATGGGTTTGTGAGATTGGAAGAGGAAACCCAGAGAAAGCCCTATGTTACGGGAGGAGGAGGAGGAGGAGGAGGGAGAGAGAGGATAAGTCTGAAAATTCATTTCCCGCGTTTTCTAAAAATCACTTGTTTTGGCTTCAAAATGATGAAAACGAGCTTTCGGGCATTTTCCGTTTCCTGTGTAATTTTTTTTTCATTTTCAAAAATGCGTTTTCGAAAATAGGAAAGAGAACGCATTTTCAGTATTTTGAAAAATCGAAAACAGAAAACGGCTTGAAAATGGTAAAGAGAACAGACCCTAATTTTTTAAAAGATTCAATCCCTTGAGTTATTGTTCACCAATAGCTCAACAAACCACACCTATCCATTTTTTGAAACTCGNAAAACGGCTTGAAAACGACAAAGAGAACAGCACCTAACTTTTTATGAAACTTGAGCTTTCAGGATTTGATGTTATATTTTAAAATACATGAAAAATAGTTATCTCAAAAAGAAAGAAATTTTTTTCTCCCATCACACATGTTGCATAATTTTGCATAGTTTGTCCATGTGCATATTTTTTTTACTCATTCTTCTCTATACTTTTTATAATTCTATTATTTGTTTCCCTTTGTGATTTGTGACCAAAAAAAAAAAAAGGAAGAGATAGGTATTTGTTTCAAGAGAGTTGAGTAGTATTGAGTTAGGGGGAGAAGTTAATAATTATCTTAGATATTTAACTTAGGGGGAGTCATAGTTTCGTAGTTATGATTTTTATTTATTTATTTTTGATTTGTGGATGGAATTTTAATATTGATATCGTGTTTAATGTTTTGCCAATAGTAATATTGATATTCTATATTTCAATTATAAGTTATTAATGCACGTAGTATTACATGTTTTGGTATTATACCTGTTTTACTTGCGTTGTTTTATATGATTTAGTTGTCAGTTTTCTCTTACTTTTACAATGGTATTGTTGATTTTATGTGTTTCAGGAATAGATATGAGAAGTTATTGAGTTGGAGTTCGAGAATTAAGTATTTGGGTTAATAGTGTTAGGATTGTTTTGATTTTAATTTTGAAATAAATGATTTTGTTACGGAATGCCAAAGACGAAGTTTGTTAGGTTCAAATTATAATTGGTTGTTCCCGTGTTCAAAATCATAGTTATTGAGTTGTAATTAAAGTCAAGAGAATCGGGGTTGGTAGTATTTATCCGGCTAACCTTAGTTCACGATTTTGATCAAATTTTGGAGTTGTATTCAACCTCAAGCACTGCCTATTATATATACCATAGTATATGTCCGTCCCAAAGTGTGTTGAATCATTATTTCATACTAGAGATCATATTATTGAAGATCAATTACACATCCGAAGATTTTTTGATTCAATCACAAAATCTAAGCTTTATATTCCAAATTCCCAAACATCTTGTATTATTGGTTGAGCATTAATTTCAGTCAAGAGAACATCCTACAAAGATCAAACATTGATTCCATTATTCTCTTGCTTTCTTAGATCAAACACCAGAAACCCTTACATTCTCCAATAAGACTTCAAAGTTTTAATGTTGGAAAGAGATAACTCGGAGTTCCAATTGTTCCGTAATGAGGTTCGTTCTTGATGATCATTCGTTACCAAATTTGATGTTCTTCAAGGAGTTTGGGTGGTCAGAGTTCTTTAAGGAGTTTTCCTTCGTTATCAAATTTAATGTTCTTTACTTTATTGCTTTTGATCAATATTGCATGATTATTAATTAAGGTTTAATTCGACATTAAAGACAATCATCTGGAAATTTAACGTTTCTTTTTATTGATTCCACATTATACACCTCTGGTATAGTTGGGTCAATTTAGCATCGACTATTATATTTTTTTCATTCTTGTTAAACCAAAAACTATTTACCTCATTTTTACTTTTGCCTTGACCTCTAATTGGTCCCTCCTTCAGCTAGATGTCAAAAATATCTTCTTGATGGCACGTTGACCGAGTACATCGCTCAACCCTCTATGTTTATGATACCAGTAAACCAAATTATACATGTCACCTTTTTGGAAAATCTATATATGGCCTCAAACAGGCACCAATGTCGTAGTATACTGAACTTAAAAATTTTCTTCTTAATCATGTATTTGAAATTGTTTGACACCTCTTTGTTAATTTTTAACTCGAATAGTTGTACTATCTATAGTCTTGTCTATGTCAATGATCTCATTTTAACATGTATTGCCACAAAATTCATTGACAAATTTGTCAAGCAACTTACCACTAGATTCCTCGTCAATCACCTTGGACCATTATCTTTTGGGAATTTATCTTCTCTTCAAAATCTGAATTTTTCCTCTCCCAACATCGTTGATTCGTTATATTATTAATCTCTTAGAATGCACCAAAATGCACAATGTCAAGGTTGTTCAAACTTTACTTTCCCCTTCTACCAACATAAGTCTGCACGATGGGACCTCCTTCACAGTCACTGATGCAACTGAGAATTGTCAAGTTGTAGGCAACCTACAATATGTATTGCTCACTCCTCCAGATTTTGCCTTCGCAATCAAGAAAGTAGCACAGTTCATACATCGCCCAACAAATAAATAGTAGGACTCCGTCAATTGGCTTCTTCGCTATCTCCGTGGAACATTATATCATGTCTTATTACTCAGACGTCACTAATTGCCACTATTTTTCCATGCATTTTTTATGCCAACTGAGATGGCAATAATGATGATAAAATATCCATTAGGCACGTCGTCTTCCTTGGACATAACACAATTGCATGGTCTTCTTGAAAATAAAATTGTTTCTCGATGTTGGATTTTTTTTTGAAGATATCCAATAAATCTCGGGACGATGGTGTTTAACGATTTAATGGTTAATTCCATAGGCTTCGGCCGATGATTGAATTAACACCACAAGTTGGGACCTAAACCAAAAGCTCAATCCAAAACTTAATCAGGTCATTCGAAATAATTTTGAAGTTAATGTTGCTCATGGCACATTCGATAGTCTTGGCCGATTTGTGTGGTTGACCTAACTAATTGGCTGCCTATATTCATCTCCCCATTCTTTGTGAATTGTTTTACCAGTGGAAATTGAGATTAAAAATAGTAGTGTTTTTGGGTTGTGCTTTGTGAGTATTTTGAGGCAGCTGTGTTCCATTTTTCTTCTCTTTGTGAGTGCCACATTCACCTTCTCTTTGAGGGACGAATCCTTTGTGGATTCTTGGACAAACCTTAGTGGTGTTTTTGGGTTGTGCTTTGTGGTGTTGGAGTAACATTGTAATGGATTAAATTGAGCCCTAATCATCAAGATATCGATTTTGCGCGGTGAAGCTTCATTAGTGGTGCAATTATATCGACAACTGGTAGTGATATTGGCGTAAGAAAAATCATCAAGAAGCAAGAAATGAAATATTGCAGAACTCGGATCTACAATTCTATATTCTGGCCAAACGAAGCGTCGACTAAGTGAATGAACACCATATTTCGACTACAAACAACGAGACGAAGTTGCCTGATTGGCGCGTGCGGTGCGTGGAGCAACGAAGGTGACGGTGCATAGTGACACGTGTTGTGATTTTCAGTGATGGTCCCTGAAGGTAGTGTTCTCATGTCTATTCTAGAGACCTACAGTGGTGTTAATTTCTATTTCAAGCAATACGTTGATTTTGGACAGTTTTACCCATGGTCGTTCGGTTGTCGATTCTTGTTGCTGCAATTTTTGAAAGCTTTAGGGCGAATAATGGTGGCCCTAAAGCTGTAAAGTTCACGTTTCTTATTAAATTTATGGATCGACAAATTGATCCGCTTGGTATCACGTTCTTACTCTATTATTATTGCAATTAATGCTATAATGTGGAGTAGCCATTTACTTTTCACATTAGAGGTCATATTGTGGGGTGACTTTAGGTATGGGATTACCGTGTGGGGTAATAATTATTTGTTCCTAGACCTTGGTTATTATTTGTGAATTCGTGCCTTAAATTTTTCATTGATTAGGTTTAGGTTTTTTGTTTGATTTTGTTGCATTGATTATTCTATTAGAATTATCACATGAACTTTGCCTGTATGACCATTCCCTTGATCGGAGATCGCAAATCTCACGAAATCCTAAGATTTTAGAATGGTGTATATTGTGACCTTAGGAAATTTTGATTGGCTATTCTATAGGATTCCTCTGCTTTGCTTGTGGTCGTTGCTTATTTGCACTTTGTGTTTTTGCATTTTTTTGAGTAAAATGACAACACGTTTTTGTGTTTTAATAGCAAATGATATTTTTCAATTTGACAATAAAAGATTAAAGGCATTCTTATTCAACAAAAAAATTATAAAGCAATTGATGGCAATTTCTTGCAACTTTAACTAATGAGAAAAAGGAAAATGCTGAATCGGCTTATACTTCGATTATTTTACACCTATCTGATGCTACTTTAAGAAAGTTGGTAACTACGATTCTACACAAAAGCTTTAAAAAATTGGAGTATCTTTGTTTACTAAAATCCACTCCAAATTTGCTTTTTCTACTAAAGTTTTTTTTCAATTTCAAAATTGACTTCTCTAAAGATTTGGATGACTATCTAAATGTCTTTAACAAATTAATTCAAGATATTACAAATAGTGGTGAAAAAGTGTTTGAACAATATCAGGCTATTATCAGGCAATTATCTTGTTGAATGTTATTCCCGATGCTTATAAAGTTGTGAAATTCTATTAAGTACAGGAGTAACATTTTAACACCCGATATTGTTATAGACTTCTTAAGAAGTAAGGATATGGAGTTGAGAGCTGAAAAACAAAGGAGAAGTAGTAGTGAGGTTCACATGACGAGAGCGGTTAATTCTCTTCTAAATATTGTCTTTAGTTTATATTCTACATTTGTTGCATTCCATTTGTTGATCCCTTTTTTGTAATGGTAACGTGGACAACAGATGTTGGGCCCACTCGCGTCTAGACAAGAAAATTCTAACACGTTTTGACTAGAGATCCGGATGGAGAATGGTCACATTTATGGACGTGGGAGACAAAAGTGTTCAAACACCAGCAACATCGAAGATGATTGCAAACAAACAAACAATCACAAACAACTCTACCAAAATAAACTTAACTCATGCAAATAGATATGCAATAAGCAAGAGGGTAGGCAAAATATGTTTTTGAGTGTAAAGAGTTGCATTACCCCCATGATTATAAGAGTTGCTTATTTATAGATTTCTGGCCGACGTGGTAGTCGTTGGATCAGAACCACGTGGCCTCATCTCCTAGGCTGAAGTCTTACATCACTCTGTCTGCCATACATTTAATACATTGATAACGAATCAGTCACCCTACACCCTAGGCTGACAATCCTGACATTCTTAATATAAATGTTATATCAATCATTCTTAGAGATTGTCCGTAGATCCCTTAAAAGCTAGCAAGTGCATCAGCCAAAGAGAGTTTCGTATGGGGAGGGTGCTTCACCCAAGAGAGTTTCATATAGATACAGGGCTTCGGCCACATGAAGAGCCTCAAAACAATGAGATCAATTCCTTCTTTGACTTCTTTATCTTGATCAATTGGGTCTTTGTTGACTTTGTCCGATTTGACTTAATGTCTCCATGTGGATAGCAGCACGTCTTCCACTAGGAGTTTCGGTGACGAGACGTAACAATAGTCCACCTAGTGTATGCATAATTATTTATGTAATGCATGGACTTATGCTATATATAAAAGATAAAAAAAAATTTGGGTGGTTATTTTTAACCAATAGTCCCCAAAGTCTAAATAAAAATATTTATATTATAATTAGAAGTTGAGAGTAGAATTATCATGAATTGGTTGAGGTACTTATCGAGGGCGTTATTCGAAGCGTTGTACTTTGAAATTTCTAGTTCTTTTAGAAAAGGTTGGGGATGGTGTTTCGACAAAAGAGAGCTTCGTATGGAGACAGGACTTCAGCCACATGAAGAGCCTCGGAACAATGAGATCAGCTCCTTCTTTGACTTCCTTATCTTGACAATTTACGTCTTTGTTGACTTTGTCTGACTTAATGTCTCTACATGCACTATGGCGTTGCTTCCATTAGGAGCCTCAGTGGCGACGCATAACACCATTTAGGGATGGCAACAGGGCAAGTATGAGACGGGTCGATCATTCCCCCGTCCTGTCCGGTAATTTTTGTTATCTTACCCCATCCCCATACCCGGTTAAAGCAGGACGGGGCGGTTTAGGGCGAGATCGGGTAGGTCCCCTACCCCATTTATCGTCCCATTTATTTTTCCTTTTTATTTTTTATTTTTTTGCTTTTATTTTTTATGTCTTTAGTTAGTAAATATTATTACCTTTTTACCAATTTCTTAAAAACAACTTATGTTCTCTTTAAAAATGATGATAAATTTATTATTTTTGTTTGATAAAAAACTTAAATTTGAAATTAAATTTAAAAGGGGCGGGTAGTGGGGTGGGGATTAAGTTTCCTATACCCGTCCCGTACCCGCTTCGGGGCAATGACCCTCATCCCGTCCCCGCCCCGTTTACCCGGTTAGGCAGGTAATCCCCGCCCCTTTCTAGGCGGGGTCTCACGGGTATCGGGTTGAACGAGTTTTTCTATCATCCCTAACACCATTCATTTGGAGCTAAAATCAATCTGTTAGAAACATGTAATTGCAAGGAAAGTTCTTTCTGCAAGAGTCATTGGTGGTTTCTACTTTCTTCCACATACTAGAATTCATCATCTTAACAAAATTTTGAAATGTAAAGTCTAATGTTTAAGAACATTCTCTTTTCTAAGTCATTCAAAGTTTATCTTTGAAACTAAAACGAAAAGAAAGGTTAAAAGGAAGAAAAAAACAAGGTATGAGTTAGCAGAAAAAAACCTTTTTTATAAACTTTGTCCTAAAAACAAGCAGGATGATAACTATTGAAACTAAAATGAATAGAAAGTTAGAAGGAAGTAAAATAAAAAGGTTTGAATTAGTAGAATTTTTTTATAAACTTAAAATAGTCCTAAAATCAAATAGGATGATTGATGATGGAAATTAAAGTTTAAAGTATTATATTACAGAATCAAAAGACTACAATTGAATTATAACAGATATAAAAGATACAGATTAAGTTAAGACAGCTTGTTTCGAGTTCCTTGTTTCAAGTTTATAAAAACATCACTTACATATCTTACAAAACAAGACTTAGTTACTGCTATCTCATTCTATTTTCCAAGATTGTACCATCTAATCCACTTTACCAGAGATGACATCTAGGCAAAGAGATGTACATTAAGAATCACAAGGAACAGAATAAGAAGCAAACCATAGATAATAGTGTGCAGCAACATGGAGGGTATACTAGTCTTCATGTTCAGAAAATCGACCGGCCTATGCTTCCCGGGAAGCTGGAAGAGCAATCCGGGAGAGAGAAACGCGAAAAGTGCTGCTCCAATTAGCGGGGCTGCCCAATCGTTCATTCTACTAAGGCTTCTCTTAAGCTTCTTCTTGACCTTCTTCTAACAGGAGAAAGAAGAAAATAGTAGAGGGCAAAGCTAATGGAAAAAGGGCTTTGGAATTTGGATGCTAAATAGTTTTATAACTTCAAATTGACGTAGAGGGAGATTGAGAATCCCATAAAGTAAGAAGATGATAAATTATCATAGTCCTGACTTTAAGCTTTTTCCTGTTTATTATTTGCTTTATTTTGGAAAGGCAGGACAAAAGTGGTATAGTGGTTGAATTATAAATATTCAATAAATTTCAGTGTCATTCAACCTACAGAGGTTACGAAGATATCGAGTTTGGCCGACATGCGGAACAGTTTAAGGAGCAAGGACAGAAAGGCCGACAAGTGCTAATTGTAGTTTTGACTTGATGGATGAGTTTATAAGAAATGATAGTAATTCAGGGAGATAAACGGATTCAGCAAGAGGAAAAAGTAATCACTATGTATCCCTTTCCAAAATTGATTGATAAATGCATACAAGTAGTGTCCTTTTGGAAAAAAGAATATTCCTAACAAACTATACACTGGCTGTACAAATTGGTTTCAACAAAAAATTTCTTCCACTCCTAACAGAATTGGAGCAGAATTTCCTTAGCTCATGTTTCTAGAAATCGATGCATAGCTGGCATTGCTGATTGCATCAACACTGCTTGCCATCGTTTGCTTTGCTGGAGGCTTTGCTGGCAGTGAGCTCTCCTTCTTCATGCTTGCTGCCATATTTTAATAGCCCCCCGCAAGATGGAGAGTAGATGTCTTCTACTCCCATCTTCGATAGATGATAATAAAAAGGTGTTGAAGCCAAAGGCTTTGTCAAAATATCTGCAACCTGAGTGTCACTGCTCACGTGTTCAGTAATGATGCTCCCTTCTTCGATTTTATCACGAACTAAATGACAATCAAGCTTAATGTGCTTGGTCCTTTCGTGAAAAACTGGATTGGCGGCAATATGTAAGGCAGCTTGATTATCACAAGCTAATGATGCTGCTTGAGGATGATCGATTTGTAAATCATGTAGCAAGTACCTAAGCCAGCTAAGCTCACAACAGACACTAGCCATAGCCCTATACTCAACTTCTGTAGAGGATCTAGAGATTGTGTTATGTTTCTTTGATATCCAGGAAATTAGAGACGACCCAAGAAAGACACAATATCCTGTGATTGATTTCCTAGTATCTGGGTATGCTCCCCATTCTGAATCGTAGTAGGATTTGAGATGTAGACTAGATGCAGAAGAGTAAAACAAACCGTGTCCATGAGCTCGTTTAATATACTTTAGTACTTTATGAGCTGCTTTTAGGTGTAGAATTCTGGGAGCTTGCATATATTGGCTAAGGAGCTGTACTGAATATGTAAGATCAGGTCTGGTTATGGTTAAATAGAGGAGCCTACCAATAAGTCTCCTGTAGATAGAGGGATCAGGAAGCAGGCCACCTTGATCTTTAGAAAGTTTTAAGTGTTGATCCAATGGGATCTTGGTCGGTACTACTCCAATGATTCCAGAGTCAGCAATGATGTCTAGGGCATATTTCCTCTTGCAAATATGGATCCTCTTCTCTGATCGTGCTACTTCTATTCCAAGAAAATACTTTAGTACGCCCAGATCTTTGATCTTGAATTTGGCATCAAGTGATGACTTTAAAGACTCGATGACCTGCATGCTATTGCTTGCCATTATAATGTCATCAACGTAAACCAATATGGCTGTGAAAGAGTCCTTGGTACACCTTGTAAATAAACTATAATCGGATTTGGATTGCTGAAATCCTTGCTGAATGATGAATGAGGAGAGTTTAGAATGCCATTGTCTAGAGGCCTGCTTGAGAGCCCATACATACTTTTGCAAAGCTTAAAGACCTTTGATTCATTGCCTTTGGAATATCCAGGAGGCAGTTGCACATATACCTCCTCATCTAAATCTCCATGTAGGAACGCATTGTTCACATCTAATTGGTGGATAAACCATCATTTGATTGCAGCAACAGCTAACAGGGTTCTTATTGTTACTAGCTTTGCCACGGGTGAGAACGTTTAATGATAGTCCAGCCCTTCTTGTTGTGTGTACCCTTTTGCCACAAGCCTGGCTTTACATCGTTCCAGACTTCCATCTGCATTAAACTTAATTTTATAGACCCACTTGTAGTCTATGGCAACCTTTCCAGGAGGCAGATTACTAACATCCCAAGTGTCATTTATCTCAAGTGCAGTGATTTCAGCCTTCATAGCTTCACGTCATTCCACATGATTAACATCTTCTTGGTATGTTTTAGGTTCTGTGTGAGTTTTTATGGAAGTCACAAAGGCTTTGTGTGGATTAGACAATTTATCATATGATAAAGTGGTACATAAAGAGAAATGACTACCTGATCTGAGATGACCTTCCTCCTTGTTGGACTCCTTTGAATTGGGAAGTGAAGAGATCTGTTGACATACAAAATCCTGCAGGTATGAAGTTGGTTTTCTATCTCTATTTGACCTTCGAGTCAAGTGAGAATTTATGGGAATACTTTGAGCTGATTCTATAAAGGTCTTAGGTTGATCGGGTGAATTAGGTGGTTGATCCAATGATTCTGAAAGCTGGTCACGAGTAGGAGAAATTTGTTCAGTGGGATTATCTATATCAGTGGTTGATGGTTGATCAACAAACTCTTCAGTTAAGGTTGGTAATGTAGGGTGACTGACAGTGTTTAAAGCTTTGTAAGGAAAATGTCTTCATGGAAAACAACATTTCGAGAGATAAAGATTTTGTTTGAATCCAAATCTAGCAATTTGTAGCCTTTGATCCCAAAAGGATACCCTAAGAACCTGCATCTCCTGCCTCTAGCATCAAATTTATGTCGATTACGTGTGGGTGTAGAAGCATAATCTAAACAGCCAAATACTTTAAGGTAGGAGTATATAGGCTTAAATTTGAAGAGGAGTTCAAAGGGTGTTTTGTTTTTAAGGATTGGAGAAGGGGTTATGTTTATGAGGTGGACTGCTGTGAGGACACAATCAGACCAAAATTTCATTGGAATGCCGCTTTAGAACATTAGGGCCCTTGCGACATTTAGAACATGTTGATGTTTTCTCTCAACTATAGCGTTTTGTTGAGGGATCTCTATACAGGATTTTTGGTGGATAATACCCTTTTCAGAATAAAATTGCTTAATCTCAAACTCGTTTCCATTATCAGTTCTAATTACTTTGATTTTGGAATCAAATTGATTTTCAATCATGGTATAAATTTTTTGTAAAATAACACAGTATCTGATTTAAATTTTAGCAGCATTAACCAAGTACATCTACTGAAATCGTCTACAATGCTAAGGAAATATTTGGACCCATCATAAGCTACCTCATTATAGGGTCCCCATAGGTCACAGTGGATTAATTCAAAGCATTTCTGTGACCTATATTGACTAATGGGAAAATGTTGCTTATGAAATTTTGCTAGGGGGCGAATAGGACAAGGTGCTTTGACATTAGCTTTCTTAGGCAGATGATCAAGGTTTAAAAGATCTAATCTAGAGTCTGAAGGGTGTCCTAATCAGTAGTGCCAGATATTAGCATCTTCTTGGTTGCTGATGATAGAGGCTACCTTGGTGGATTTGTTGGCTAAGGGAGGTAGGATATCATCCAATGCTGTAGGGGATACTTTATTCTGCATGAGATGATATAAGCCATCTCTTACTTCACCCGTTCAAGTCGTCCTCCAAGTGGAAAGGTCCTGCACAAAACAAGTTTGATGGAAGAAAATAAGATAGCAATATGAGGTTTGTGACAGTTTTCTAGCAGATATCAGATTGAAGCAAAAAAAGGGTATACATAGGACGTCATGTAGGATCAGTTTATCAGTGATTTTAATAGTTCCAATATGAGTGACTCTAACAAAGTCTCCATTTGGGATAGCAACATAATGATCAATTTTTGCTTTGATGGTGGTGAAGAAAGTTGGGAAACAGATCATATGATCTGTTGCCCCAGTGTCTATAATCTAGGTAGTGTCGTCTTTGTGCTGCACACAGAGAAACAAAGAGAAATACCAGAGATCTTTGGGATGTCAAGATTGTTTGCAGAGGAAGATGTACAAGCTTTCACTTGATTGGCTGAAGATGTGTAAAGCAGGTTTTTCTGTGGTTTGAGTAAAGCCATCAACTGAGAATACTGCTCTTGAGTTAAAGACATTTGGGAATTGTTACTGAATTGCTCTTGAGCTGGTTGTCTAAGGGAAGTTGCTTGATTGGTAGAAGGTGTAGTAGCTCTTGTCCTTCCATATAACTTGTGTCCTGGTGGATAACCATGTAGTTTGAAATATTTATCAGCTGTGTGACCAGGCATGTTACAATAATTACATGTTTGTTTGTCTGAGTTAGCTTTGAAACATCTCTCAAGAGAATGACTAGGTATCTTGCAAAAGATGCAGTAGTACTTCTTCTGAGGTATCATATTCTGTCTTCCTACATCCCTGGAAGCAGCCTTTGCCATGAGGGCCATGGCATCATTGACAGGAACATCTTCAGAGATTTTCCTTCTCTTTTCTTCTTGTTGGACAGTGGAATATACTTCATTAAGGCTAGGAAAATGTTTGATTAGAAGTATTTGAGCCTTAAGACTCTTGTATGAGTAATTAAGTCCCATGAGAAACTTCATCACCTCATTTCTGTCTTGATTATTCACCACTAGTTTCAATCCTCCCCAGGTACAATTTAGGATGCATTAATAGTTCAGCAACTCATCAAGAAGGGTCTTAACTTTCGAAAAATACACACTCACAGAATCTTGGTTTTGTTGCAAATTCACAATGTTTTGATTTATCTCATAAATCCTGGGGGCATTTCGTTGTGCCAGTCGCTGCTCAAGTTCCAGCCACAACTGGCGAACTGTCTCAGCATATAATGTGCTTGATTTGATGTCTATTGACATGGTGTTTTGCAACCATGTAATGACAATGTCATTGCATCGCAGCCAGTGATCCATCAATGGATTGTTTGGATCAATAGGTTCAGAAATGGTCCCATCTATGAAGCCTAGCTTATTTTTTATTCTAAGGGCTCTTCTCATTGATATTGCCCAAGAATGATAGTTGCTGGAGTCTAGCATTGGAGTAACCAGCAGAGCTCCAGAACTATCACTGCTACCAATAAAATATGGACTACTTGGTTGGGATGGATCAATGGAGTTCAGATTTGATTGTATGTTTTGATTGGTGGTAGAGTTTTCTGGTTCTACGTTTGGAGGTAAGCTTTGATTTTGATTTGCCGAACCTTCTTGAGCCATGGTGCTCTGATACCATATAAGAAATGATAGTAATTCAGGGAGATAAATGGATTCAGCAAGAGGAAAAAGTAATCACTATGTATTCCTTTCCAAAATTGATTGGTAAATGCATACAAGTAGTGTCCTTATATAGTGGGGAAAAAAAAGAGAATATTCCTAACAAACTATACACTGGTTGTACAAATTGGTTTCAACAAAAAAATTCTTCCACTCATAACAGAATTGGAGCAGAATTTCCTCAGCTGATGTTTCTAGAAATCGTTGCATAGTTGGCATTGCTGATTGCATCAACACTGCTGGCCATCATTTGCTTTGCTGGCAGTGAACTCTCTTTCTTCATGCTTGCTGCCATATTTTTACAGCGTTTCTAGTTTTTATTACTTGATTCTATTTAAAATTGTGTACTAGGAATATCGAGTTTGAGGTTGGCTCATCGATTTGTCTGACTAATAAATATCATACAACCTCGAGTTAGTTTTGGTGTATCATCATTTGACACAAAAATTCAAATTAGGAGATATTTTTTTTTCCTCTTTTTTGAACAAAATATCACATGAAGTTTGTCAACGCCAAAATAATATGAAAAACTAGAAAATTAAAGTAAATAATGAAGAAATGCCCATTAATATTTGAGGATGCACTACCACTTCATCAAATTTGGAGCCTCTGATAAGTGTTAACATACTGAAATTTTTATTTGACTTGAACTTATATGGTGTTTGAGCCCCATTATTCCAATTTTTAATGAGCTTTCTCATTTCAAAACAGTAAATTAATTGTTAAAAAATTACAAGTGCACAGTCAGCCATTTTAATTGTTGCAGAAAATGTTGAAATTCAAAAGGTCAAAAGCATCCTCATTTTTTGAAACTAATTTCCAAAAACAACCTGACATTCCTTAATTTTTAAATAACCTCCAACTATTTATTTGAAGGGTAAATTGGGAAATCAGATTTTTGGACCTATCACAACTCCCCAAGGGTCAATCGTGGATGGTGTTTGTCTCAGAATTACCAACAATTCATTCAATGTGGCCCCCACAATGCAAAACATGAACAATCATGCTACATGTACATCATTTTTATATCGTTTTTGACATTGTGCTACATGGTGTCACACCATTGAACATTTAAAAAAAAATACACTTTCCCGTCCACAATTTTTTGAACTCCAATGGTATGTACACAGTGATGTCAACCCGACAATATACACTAGCATTATTCAAAAAGGAACTTGGCAAAAAGTTGGAATAATGGGACATACACTTAATCAATTTCATCTAAACTGAGCAAGAGAACCGACTGTAAGTATTATGCTCTAGGTCCAATCAATTTAGGTTGTCAACACTTTTAATATGTTAATGCATTTATTTATGGAAAGATCTATTATTTAATTGAGTTACTTTCATATAATTTATATTAATAGAGTGTGGATTCAAGTTCTAGTAACTTGTTAATCACAAGGAATTGTGTTAGTGAGAAACAAATTATATTTTACTGAATCTTAAATTATCCATGATCGTAAATAATAATGAAATACGGATATCGTTATTATGGATAGACCATTACGCATGGCATTTCTCACTTGTAGTTGATCTCACAAACTAAAATGTGATGATATTTAAATGAACACGTGAACTTTAAGTTAGAAGAACAAAACATTGGAGACCTACTAAAGAGATTCCACATGGATAATTATCTGAGTATCAAAGATTAATTTCTAACGTTCAATAATGAAATTGGTCATTTGGCTTGAAATTATCATAGTGTCTTATATGGGGACATTCATGTTTTGGTGATATTGGATTTCAGTTAAGTTGATAACTAAATTCTTAGCTAAAGTGTATTCATAAGTTGAAAAGGGTTTCGACTTAATAGTGAGATGAAAGATATGATCGATAATCGAGATTTACACACTTTATATCGCATAATTGATTGGATCATATTGACGAAAATATTATAATTTCACGATAAACGAATATGTTTATTTTAGTCATACTACATGACATTTTTCATCAAATGTATTGTCCTAATACATTGCTAGATGTCAATATGGAACGACAAATTTAAATTGATAATAAATTAAAAGGGAATATTTTAATTTATTGATTCTGATTAGATCAAAATAATAATTCACGTTGTTAGATATTGTAATCGAAAATCTAATGGGTTACATACAAAAAGGAGAACTAGAAAAATGATGTCACTAATTAATTAATTGATAAGTGTTGGACATTTGAATAATTAATTAATTGGGTTGCTTGTTATTGAGCCCAAGTTAATCATTTGAATTAATTAATTTATGGACTAAGTTTAATTAATTAAATATTGAAGCGGATTAAGTTTAATGGGTAGGCCAAGCCCACTTGAACTTCTATTAATAAATTGTTAAGGTTTGAGAAATCACAACACACAATCATTATCTTGCTAGCACAAAAAAAAAAAAAAAAAAAAAAAAAAGAGAGAAACACTAATTCTCTCATTATTGTTCCCTTGTGTGGAATACCATTGAAGACTCAACAATTAGACAGTTAAGGATTGCAGATCGTGATTATTCTTCGTAGAATTAATTAAAAGTATAATTCTAATTACAATTTCTATCTAAACACAAATCACATATTTGGTGGGAATTGAAATTATTTTAAATTTCACTTAGCATGATTAAATAAATTCTTAACAGTGGTATCAGAGCCTACTTTGTATTTATTAGAAATTGTTTTAGATATTTGGGAACAATCAATGGTTGATTGTTTATTTTTCTTGTTTCTAGCTATTAAGAAAATTAGTTTTCATCTTTAAATTCTGTTTTGAAAAAGAAAATAATTTTTTGGTCGAAAAGCAGGTCGGAACAGTCGTTGGTCGGTGACGATCTGGCAGCAACAATCGTCGCCAGCCTTTGGTGACAGTGCGAGGCAAGCAGGTAGCTGCGCACAAGGCATACAAACAGTAGCGCTCTTCGCCGCTACAATTGTCGCTGTTGGAAATCGCATCAGCGTCTGTGCGCTATCACGTGTGACAGTGGCGATGTAGAGTAAAAGAAAATTTTTAGGGTTTTGGGTATATTGGGGGAGGGGGGAGCGTGGGCCTCAATTGCAATTTATGAAATTGCAGGCCTCTACCTGAAATTTTGATTTTGAGGTTCAAGTTATAATTTTAAAAGCAAGGGCCTATTATGCATTTTGAAAATTGAAAGGACCTAGTTTTAATTTAAAATGGGGTCATGCAATTTTTCAAAAGGGTTTTGAATGCAGTTTTGAAATAGGGTTTAAATTTTATTTTCAAGAGGGTTTGACCTATATTTTCAATTTTGACCTGAATTTAATTTTAACTCAAATTAAAATTTAATTTAAAATTCTCGAGTTTTTAAATTGTCGTTAAAATTGGATTTTAACTTAAGCCCTTGTTTGATACACGTTATTTCCAAAATTCATTTCACCCTTTCTTCTTTTCAACCACTCATTCTTCAATAAAAAAAAATATTATATGTAAATCCAAAACTTTTTCTTATTTTTTAACCATATATTTCTATCAGTCTACTATTCTAAAATGCATTCTTCAGAAATAATGTTTATCAAACAAGCTCTTAAATTTAAAACTTTGACCCTTAGTTGAATTTTATTTTATTTAGGAGTTTATCCTAAACTAAAATGTTAATTTAATTCACCCTAATTTTTGGAATTAGAGTTGAACTCTAATTTGATATTCAATTAAAAATGATTTTAATTAAATAAACGCATCCTAAAATTTATTGGAGTTATAGTTGGAATCTAATTTGATATTTAATTAAAATTTGATTTTAATTAAATAAGCCCGCTCTTACATTTTGGAATTAGAGGTGGACTCTAATTTTGTATTTAGTTAAAATTTAATTTTAATTAAATAAACACGCTAATTAAATAAGCATGCTAATTGGAATTAGAGGTAGACTCTAATTTTGTATTTAGTTAAAATTAATTTTGTATCTAAACTAATTTAGATAGATGGATCGGATCAATTAGAGGTGGACTCTAATTTTGTATTTAGTTAAAATTTAATTTTAATTAAATAAACACGCTAATTGATCCGATCCATCTATCTAAATTAGTTTAGACGAGTATTAGAGGTGGACTCTTATTAAATAAACATGCTAAAATTTAATTTTAATTAAATAAACA
Organism: Fraxinus platypoda; assembly: GCA_903798405.1. Taxonomy (NCBI): domain Eukaryota; kingdom Viridiplantae; phylum Streptophyta; class Magnoliopsida; order Lamiales; family Oleaceae; genus Fraxinus; species Fraxinus platypoda. The sequence goes on along the minus strand of CAIGRT010190905.1, from coordinate 3,489 downwards.
CAATAATTGGAATTAGAGGTGGACTCTAATTTTGTATTTAGTTAAAATTTAATTTTAATTAAATAAACACACTAATTGATCCGATCCATCTATCTAAATTAGTTTAGACGAGCATAATTGCTACAAACTTGAAACATGTTTGCATATAATATTAGATATTATATAGGAATGTATATATACATGATGAATGTTTAATTAGCTGATTGATGATTATGGACTCGACTATGCGGATGTGTTGAACGATTTAGTTTATTCTTGCTGTTTTATGGGCTTGCGAACTCTTATCTATTTTGGACATGGGAGTCCGCTATTATTATTATGAGTTTGCGTATCCAATTCATTTACTCTACGTGACAACTAGTATATGATACATGTTGCAGTTGGAGATGCAAGATGAGGGGGAGGCCATGGAGATAAGGCATTGCATGAGTAAATGCTATATCCCTAGGAACTGACCAACTAGTCTTCCATTTGGCTCAGGAAGACAAGATAAAATTAGTCCATAATCGTCCACATTATTATATGTATGTTTATTTGCATGCTAGATGTATGATAAAATATATATAATTATTATGATTAAACCTTTGCATTATAAATCCCTCGCTAAAATTTTAAGTCAATTTATTATTCGCCTTCCATTATTATAGTGAGTGAAGAACGAGAGTCATAAATTGATCTTAACTTGTTGAGTACACTCAATGGTAGTCTAATAGGGATATGTTTAACACTATGAAATATTAGATATTTTTGAATAATGGGTTCGACTTAATTAAATTTATCTTTTGTTGAGTACACTTAAGTAGATAAAATTTAGAGGCGTGTTAAACTAACGCATAAGATATGCGAAGACAAAGCATTGTCAACTTAATGATTTGGGAGTTGTATGGCAATACAATTGGTAATAATATCTATCAAAATAAGGTTTGTTGAGTACACTCGATAACTTAATATAACAATGGGATCCCAGCCCCACTTGGAATCAAGTATGGCTTCCATTGATTTATGTGTGAGGATCATGCATTTATTTTAAATAGTGAGAGCATATTTCCTTTAATTAAAGTCTATATGCAATGCATTTATTACATATTAATTTCTTACTTTTCATTATTTACAGTTTTGAATCATGAGTAAACATATGAATTTGAGAGGTATTTTGGAAGCTTACAAACTGATCGGGTCAAATTTTCTTGATTGGCACCGCATTCTGAAAATTATTCTCAAGTATGAGAAAATTGGTTATATCCTTGAGTAGCCCTTTCCCGAGACATTTACTGAGAAAGAGGTTGTTGCTTATAATAAATACAATGATGATGATAATACTGCAACATTTGTGATGCTTGTAGCTATGTCACCTGAGTTGCAAAAACAACATGAGGGTATGGATGCTTATACTATGATTTTTCATCTTAAGAATTTATGTGATGAATGATCATGTCTGAAAATAAATGAGACTTCCTAGCAGCTATGCTCTTGCAAAATGGCATAAGGATCTTTAGTCAGTGTTCATGTGCTAAAGATGATTGGATTTATTAAGAAGTTGGCTCAATTGGGTTCAGTGATGGACCACGAACTAAGTGTTAACTTGGTTCTGCAGTCTCCGTCAAAGACTTATTCACAGTTCATTATGAATTTCAACATGAATAATCTCGAATGCACACTCCTTGAGTTTTTGAACATATTTAAGACTGTTGAGCCCAATGTCAAAGCTAGTAGTGGGCATGTCTTGGCCATTCATGCACCCAAGAACACTAAGAGGAAGACTAAATGAAGTTTTAAGCAAACACCCAAGAAGGCTAAGAGCAATAATAAGACAGTCAAAGCAAACAAAGACAATACCAAGTCTAATGACCTATACTATCTTTATGGAATGAAAGGTTATTGAAAAAAGGAACTACAAGGCTTACCTCGCCAGCTTGAATGGAAAGAAGCCTTCCAAAGCTTCCACTTCGTGTATATTTGTAATTGAAGTTAATATGTCTACTTCATTAGCTTCTTGGGTATTAGATACCGGATTTGAATCTGACATTTGTATAAATATGCATGGACTAAAGAAAAGTAGACCACTACAGAAAATAGAAGTTGACCCGTTCGTTGGAAATGGAGCAAGAGTTGCGGCATTAGCTGTATGAACATACTTCTTACCATTTCCTTCGAGCTTAGTATTAGAATTAGATATTTGTTATTTTGTTCCTATCATTATCAAAAAAATATTTCTATTTCATGTTTGGCATGAATGGTTTTTCAATTAATTTTAATGACTATCGTTGTTTCTTTTATTTAGATGAGATCTTCTATGGTTGTTGTATATTACAAAATGGCATTTACATTCTTAATGCTGAGTCATCTATTATAAATACAGAAAATAAAAGGCATAAAAAGAGAACCTAAATAATACTTATCTTTGGTTGCAGACTAGGTTATATAAATTAGAAATGCATTTCCAAATTACTTAGAGATGGATAGTCAACTTATTATTAATCATCTAACAAATGCGAATCATGTTTGGTGGGCAAGATGAACAAATTTTATTTTATTGGAAAATAAGAAAAGGGTTGCACAATTATTGAGACTAATACATACTGATGTATGTGAACCCATGTCAATCACTGTTAGAGTTGATTTCTCTTACTTCATCACATTTATAGATGACATTCTAGATTTGATTATATATACAAATTCAAACTTGAAGCAGAGAAATAAATAGGTAAATGTATTCTTACATTAAAATCAGATCAAGGTAGAAAATATCTAAAAGGAAAATTTTTAGATTATTTAAAAGAGAATGTGATTCTCTCATAGTGAACTCCGCTACGTATACCCAACATAATGGTGTATCTGAATAGAGAAGTCGCACACTATTAGATGTGGTAACCTCTCAAAATTTTTTAGGGGTCATGCACTAATTGTCGCATGCTACACACTAAATCGTGTCACATCTAAGATAGTTGACAAAACTCCATACGAGTTATGGAAGTCAGAAGGCCTAACTTCTCTCATATTAAAGTTTGGGGCTGTGATGCTTATGTGAAGCGCACTGAATTGGATAAACTTGAGGCTAAATCCGATAAATGCATATTTGTGGGATATCCTAAAAAGATGGATATCAATTCTATAATCCCATTGAGAAGAAGGTGTCCATCTCAAGACCTGCCATATTCCTAGAGAAAGAGTTCATTCTAGAAGAGGATAGTAAGAGGAAATTGGAACTTGAAGAAGTTCAAGAATCCACAGATACAATTGACCAATTAGATGAACATTAGTCTGATCTCACATGTGTTGAGCGACAAACTTTTGATTAAGACATAGAGGATCTTAAGGACACTCCAACTCAGTGTAAGTCAAGTATGATCATTTGACCTCCTAGAAGGTACAAATTCGCTATTACTAATTAGGCATTACTAATGGAGGATGATGAACCTACCAATTACGTAGAACCAACATCAAGTGTTGACTCAAAGAGATGCATGATGTTATGGGTCCGAAATGAAC
>CAIGRT010190904.1:0-11228 GCA_903798405.1 Fraxinus platypoda | reverse complement strand
TTTTTTTTTTTTTTTTGAAAAATCAAAACCACTGTATTATTTATTTATTAATATGAGAAAAAAAATAAAATATAGAACTATCTTATGGAAAAAAGAGAAGTTAAAAAATCTTAACAAAACAAGTGGGATTGAGGGGTAAAAGAAAAAAATAAAATATTTCATACTTCGATGCTTCTTTATGCTCCTTGTTGTCACACTTTACTTTAGCCCCTATTTAAAATTATGAAATATGCTGTTGAAAGTTGATAAAAATTGTGAATTTCATAAAATATGCTATAAAAAATGAATTTTAGAAAAATAAGGTTTAAAAAATGGTGACCGAACATGAGCTTATTGTTGAAGAACGTTACTAAATAATAAAAAAATGTCTAAATTTTTTTTTTAAAATTAAAATAAACTTCACTTCAAATTCTTGACACCAATGCAAACTGAGTTTATAAAGTTGAATACAAAGATAACAAGGCAATGTCAAAATATTTTTTTAATATGAAAATAAACTTCATTTCAATTTCTTCACATCAATGCAAATTGAGGGTTTGTTTGAGTTCCTTTTTTTCTTTTTAGGAAAATAGAATTTATAATACTAATTTTTATGGAGAATATGGTTAGTAGGGAAACATTTTGAACTTTAAGTCCCTGTTTGGCTCAAATTATTTGGCCAAAAGCATAAAAATTCCGACAGTTATTTTCAAAGAATTTGAATTTGTGTGAGATAAAAAAGTCAAAGATGGTGGCTGATTTGATTAGCAACGTTGCATTTTTTTTTTACAAATGGAGCAAAAATGTGGAACAAACAAGCTGTAAGAGAATGTGTAGTTGAAAATGAGTTTGAGAAAAGATTAAATTGATTTCTATTATTTAGGACAGATATTGCAACTATGGTTAAATTAAGGACTAAATCGACATTTCTTAAAATCGAGGACTAACTTATCACTAGATTAATATGTTGGGATCCACTATTGCTATTCTCCCTACAAAACCCCTAGTCAAACGGCAGCAGTGGGACCCAGTTCTTACAGTCCCTCCCCCGTGCTGTTTCACTTAATTTTTTTACTATTAACATTCATCAGTTCCCATAAAGGACCCCAGACAATCTTAAACTCGATTTCATGAATCCATTTGACGTCCACTAGGACAAGATTCTCCTGCTTTTTGGCGGGTAAAGCTCGTCATTTAGTGACAAATTACACTGTATTTCCCGCTATTTGTGTTTCATTGTCCTTTGCAGCAGCTTTTTTCCAAAAGAAATTACTTTTAAGAAACAATTAATCTCAATATAATTGACAGAAGTTTTTTTTTTTTTCAAAGTCAATCTAAAATTGCCAAAGAATGAATCAAAACATAATTAAGGGTCTCCCGCATGTCTTTTTGGTGAGAGAAAGTGATAGTGTTATAAAGAGACAAAGGTATTATCTTTATTGAGTTTTAAGCCTCTTTTCATATATTGAGGAAATAGTAGGGCTTTTGTGCTTTAATTGCCAGAATTTTATGATATTCTGGCACCTAATTTATTTGCCATTGAAGTTTAGAAAGGCCAAACCCCTTCTGCGCCATACATTTTCTTCATCTTTAGTCCATTTTCTATGCACAGATTTTGTGCATTGAAGTGTCTATAAAATATTTAAAGATTCATCTTTGCAAGAGGGCTGCGTCGTTTGAATCTTCGAAAGGGACGGTTTTTACTAGGCCATTTTCTTGTCAAATGGTAAGAAAATGCTGACCTTTCCGACGGTTAGATCTCTGAAAATTACCCACTTTAGGCTGTTTGTTTAAGTGATTGATTGCTTTGGCCAAGTCTGGGCAGCTATAAGCCTTGTTCTAGTGAGGGTTATGGTGTACATTGTAATTCTTTTGGTAGAACCTTTTATTGCAATTGGAGTTCTGGATTACCCTTGTTTTTCTTGAGTGTAGTTCTGCTGTTTAATGGTTCTTCACTTCTTTGTCATTAAGGAACTGTTCTTTGAGCTGTTTGCTTTGTACGAGGTTTTGATACCCTTTTTGTTATCTTTGCAGTTTGGATTTTGGATATTAACCAAGTTGGGTTTCATTTTTTGCCAATTTATGCTGTGTAACTTGGTGTATTATCGTACTACTACGATTTCTATATCAGAAGGATAAATATATATTTGGTTCTTGGCTTTGAGGTTATATCTTCAATACACGAAGCCATTACTTGGGGATAATATGAGGTTATTTAGGCTTGTTATGGTTGCCCTTTCTTTCATTTCCGCCTTCGGGCAGCTCCCTTCCCAGGATATTTTGGCGTTGCTTGAGTTCAAGAAAGGGATTAAGCATGACCCAACAGGTTTTGTTGTCGATTCGTGGAACGATGAATCCATTGACTTCAATGGCTGTCCTGCATCTTGGAATGGGATTATGTGTACTGGCGGTAACGTGGCAGCTGTTGTTCTTGACAACTTGGGTTTATATGCGGATGTAGACTTGAGTGTGTTCTCTAATCTTACAATGCTAGTAAAATTCTCAATTTCGAACAACTCCATAACTGGGACATTGTCAAACAAGATTGGTGACTTCAAAAGTCTGGAGTATCTGGACATTTCTGACAATATGTTCTTCTCATCCTTGCCACCTGAAATTGGCAACTTGAGGAGCTTAAAAAATCTTTCATTAGCTGGGAACAACTTCTCTGGCTCGATCCCAGACACAGTTTCAAGGCTTGCCTCGATTCACTCTTTGGACATGAGCCGCAATTCACTTTCTGGTCCACTGCCATCATCTTTGACGAGATTGTCGGGTCTGGTATATCTTAATCTATCTGTTAATGGGTTTACTAAAGGAATCCCAAAAGGGTTTGAGATGATGACACAGCTTGAGGTGCTTGACTTGCATGACAATATGCTTGATGGGAATTTGGATCCAGAATTCTTGCAGCTGACTACTGCAATTCACGTTGATCTCAGTGGAAATTTTCTTGTGAGTTCTGCTAAAGAACAGAACATTTTACTCTCTGTTTCTGCCACCATCAATCATTTAAATCTTAGCCACAATCAGCTAACGGGATCACTTGTTAGTGGTGGCGAAGTTGGGGCTTTTGGGAACTTGAAGGTTCTGGATTTGAGCTACAATCAGCTATCTGGCGAATTACCTGGATTCAATTTTGTTTATGATCTTCAGGTCCTCAAACTCAGTAACAACAAATTTTCAGGGTCAATTCCTAATAATCTTTTGAAAGGAGACTCTTTGGTTTTAACCGAGTTGGATTTGAGCGGCAACAATCTCACGGGTAAATTTATCTTGAAATCTGGCTCTTCATTAAGCTTTAAACATTAAAATTTGAATACTTAGTTGAATGGTTTCTTTAAATCCATCTAACAATAACTTATTTTTCTTTTCATGGTTGTGAAGTTTTTGCATTTTATCACGTGGGAAGATTTCTTGTCATTTCTTGCATGCAGAAGATGTGTATGCATGATATTAGTTACTGTCTTTCATACGATGCGCATTACTTTGCAGGGCCTATAAGTATGATAACATCAACAACATTGGAAGTTCTTAATCTCTCCTCAAATGTACTTTTTGGTGAACTTCCAATATTGACAGGAAGTTGTATTGTTATTGATCTTTCAAAAAATCAATTTGAGGGAAATTTAACCAGAATGCTGAAATGGGGTAACATTGAATTTCTTGATCTCAGCCAAAACCGCTTATCAGGCTACATTCCTGAGGTAACTGCTCAATTTCTGCGTTTAAACTATCTCAACCTATCTCATAATTCGCTGAATGGTTCCCTTCCAAAAGTTGTCACTCTGTTTCCGAAACTCATGGTCCTTGATGTCAATTTCAATCAATTGGAGGGACCTCTTCTAACTGCCCTTTTGACATCATCCACACTCCAAGAACTTCACCTACATAATAATAAACTTACTGGAAATATTAATTTCTCACCTCGCATGGATGAATCAAATCTTCGTGCCCTTGATCTCTCTCATAATCAGCTCAGTGGCTATTTTCCTGATGGGTTTGGTTCATTGACTGAACTTCAAACACTCAACATTCGAGGAAATAATTTCTCAGGCTCTCTGCCCACTTCCTTGGGTGAGAACAGCACCTTAACTTCATTAGACATTTCCCAGAATCATTTTACTGGAACCCTGCCAAAAAACTTACCTAACGGTCTCCAAAGCTTCAATGCATCATATAATGATCTTTCTGGGGTAGTTCCAGAAAATTTGAGGAAGTTTCCACTATCTTCATTTTACCCTGGCAATTCTGAACTGCAATTTCCAAATCCTCCCTCGGGCTCAAACCAGGGTCCATCTGGAAATCGCCATGGGAAACATAAGAAAACTATTATCACAGTGGTGATAATAGTTGCTTGTGTGATTTCTGTAGTCATTCTAATCCTTCTTTCTATTTTCATTCTCTACAAACGCACATCTAAAAGGCCATCACCACATGTTACTAACAAAGATGTCCAGCGTCAAACATCAACAAAACCTTCTAGCTTTGCTGGAAGAGACAGTGGAGGCAGTTTGGTTGTTTCAGCTGACGATCTTGTAACTGGGCGAAAGGGGTCATCATCAGAGATTATTAGTCCTGATGAGAAAATGGCTGCAATAACAGGTTTCTCACCATCGAAGACCAGCCATTTCTCTTGGTCACCGGAGTCGGGAGATTCATATGCTGCAGATAGTCTTTCAAGACTGGATGTCAGATCTCCAGATCGACTGGCTGGTGAGTTGTACTTTCTTGATGATACAATCTCATTTACAGCTGAGGAATTGTCAAGAGCACCAGCTGAAGTTCTGGGAAGGAGCAGCCATGGGACATCTTACCGGGCAACACTAGACAATGGTTTGTTCTTGACTGTAAAGTGGTTGAGGGAAGGGGTTGCAAAACCAAGAAAGGAATTTGCTAAAGAGGCCAAAAAATTTGCAAATATAAGACATCCAAACGTGGTTGGACTGAGAGGGTACTACTGGGGACCTACACAGCATGAGAAGCTCATTCTTTCAGAGTACATATCTCCTGGAAGTCTAGCAAGTTTTCTGTATGGTAAATCACTTCACTCCATCTTCTGGCCTGCCATGTATTTGCTGCTAAAAGATATAACATCATAAAAGATATGCTGACTTCCATTATATTATGCCTGTATGTTTTTCTGATTTGTTCGGTCTTTTGTTTGATTCTTTTTCTATTTTTATTTTTCTCCCCCTGCTTGCTTTATGAGAAAATGAAATGCTGCTTTCAATGATTTGTGGGTTTCCTGGCACGTCACGTCTTTTTGTTGCATCTGAATTCAAGCTGATTTAGATTAGATTTCCACAAGTCGCTGAAGCTTTGACCTTTTATTGAATTGAATACCCATTTATACTGTTGAAGACTCAGATATGGCTGTGGAAAGGCACTTGCGAAGTTATTACAGGAGAATAGAGGTTGTTTACTAATATGCTTGTATGATGGGATCATCAACTGTTAAACTGATTTGGTTTAGACTCGTTGGAATTCTTTTACAAATTAGAGTAACACTTCTATAAATTTCTTCTATAAACCATCCAACTTTCAATATTGTAATGTTTAAAAATGTAAAAATAGCTATAATGTTTTATGTATATGGTGTTATTTTCACGAAGTGATACTAGTATCCTTCTACATGATTTGGTGATTCTGCTTTTGACAACCACCATTATATATCATGACTTTTAGCATTAAGAATCAGTGTCAGCTTACCGTCCCAATGCTTTGAATTAATTCCTAGTTTGCCATAGTATGTGAGAATCTTCTTTGTCAAGTTTTATTTTGCTCCTGGTTGCTTTTGATGAATATTGAGAGCTTGTTTGGTAGGGATTTTTTGGGGGAAGAATTGATTTTGAATAGTGATATGATAGAAAATGTGTGGTTGAAAAAGAAGATAAGATTATTGATGTGATAGAAAATATTATTTTATTGAAGAATGTGTGGTTGAAAATGAGAATTGATTTACTGTTGAAAATGCGAATTGGTACCAAACATAGCCTTAATATCTTGAATATCACCTGTTGTTAGCAAGTAGAAAGACGTCAAAATAGTATACTACAAACGATATCACGTTTGAAATGATATCTTTTGATTTTGAATAGTGATATGATGGGAAATGTGTGGTTGAAAAAGAAGATAAGATTATTGATGTGATGGAAAATATTATTTTATTGAAGAATGTGTGGTTGAAAATGAGAATTGATTTACTGTAGAATTGGAGAATCTGTACCAAACAGGCCCTGAATATCGCTGCACTGATTTATATTGGAAAAAGAGAATTAACTCTTGTCTTTGCATATGCCGATTGTACCTTTTCAAGTGATGTATTATGTTTACTTTTCATATGCTTTTCTAACAACTAATATTTGCAGATCGGCCTGGAAGAAAGGGTCCACCCTTAACCTGGCCCCAAAGGCTCAAAATAGCAGTTGATATTGCGCGTGGCTTGAACTATCTCCATTTTGACCCTGCGGTCCCACATGGAAACCTTAAAGCAAGCAATGTACTACTAGATGGCCCTGATCTTAATGCACGCATTGCTGATTACTGCCTTCACCGCCTCATGACGCAATCAGGCACCGTTGAACAGATTCTTGATGCTGGGGTGTTGGGTTATCGTGCACCTGAGTTAGCTGCATCAAAGAAGCCCCTCCCCTCCTTCAAATCAGATGTTTATGCTTTTGGAGTTGTTCTGTTGGAACTTCTTACTGGAAAGTGTGCGGGTGATGTGATTTCTGGCGAAGATGGTGGGGTCGATTTGACAGATTGGGTTCGGTTAAGAGTGGCAGATGGTCGTGGATCGGATTGTTTTGATGCTGCACTGACACCCGAGAGAGGAATTCCGGCATCTGAGAAGGGAATGAAGGAGGTCCTTGGAATAGCTCTACGATGTATCCGTTCCGTATCCGAGAGGCCAGGCATCAAGACTATATATGAGGATCTATCGTCGATTTAGTTTGTTGATTTTGCTTTAGTGAACAAAGATTCAGTTGGGAATCAAATAGCTCATTGACTGCCCTTTTATTAGTTAGATTCGAGACGCGGGGGGACTCGATAATTTTTCTTTCTTTCTTCTGACTATTGCTGTAAAGTGGGGATGTCTTCATGCGTACAAGCTTTTCTTCTTGTTAATGAGTTTTGTTCGCTACAAAATTGTCTGTTGAGTTTGTCAAGGTGTAGCCCAGAGAAATAGTTCAGAAGAAATTTTTTGATCAGTTTGATTAATGAATTATCTTGTCCAAATTCAATTCTAGCTGCAATATAGATGTTTTTAAATTGATATTTTAGCAAAGATGAAACACAGTATAGTAAGCGAATTTGCTTTCGCAAGGCATATTGAGAGAGAGGAGAGAATCTCAAGCTAGTAGAGTTTGTGAATAAACGTTTCTTGATTTTAATGCATTGTTGTGCAATTCTTACAGAGATAATACATTTTAATAAACAGGGCTAGTAATTTTTTGATTGAAAAAATCACTTTTCAACATCTAAGTTTGTTATTAAGGACTTTGTTGCATTAAAATTGATAGGTCGAGGACCATGCTCCTACACAAAGATTGAAGTTGCTTCAATATGTTGGGATCGGTGTAAAGACGTTACATGAAACTCAAATAACTTGATTCGTCTACCTACTGATTTGACTCAATTCAATAAAAGTGTGACTGTGTCATATATATATATATATATTTCTCCCAACTTGATGAGTCGTTAATTAGTTAACTCGCACATCAACGACGAACACACTAGCTTGTCTGGCTCGCACGATCAAATAGTTGCTGAACTTGCGTGGAAGCTCATAATGTACTGACTAATGAAAGTATTATCTAGAAAATACATTTTAAAATATATAGTAATTTAAATTATATAATAAGCTGATGAATGGCCTTCTTCAGCCAATTTTTATTTAAGCTGTATTTAACAAATCAGGAATATGGAACTTTACTTGCGATGTTAATTATAAGTTAAAACAATTGGTTACTTTCATGTTCTCAAGGTTAGAAAGACTCCCTTTTGAGAAGGCAACATTGGAATCAACGAGAAGCAGTGGCACAAGCAAAATACTTTTATTGTTGTATATACTGGAAAAAAAGCTCAAAACTTTAACAACGATGGCGTCTTACTGCCAAAGACTAAGGCCCAAAATCACTTATTCTTTTCTCTCCAACTTTTCGTGGACTCGCAGGTTGTCTTCATCCAATTTCCCATCTCAGTTTGAAGTAAGTTTTTTTCTTTTTAAAGTGGCTTTAATAGCTGTTTTTCTTGGAATTTTAGGGTTACTAATGAGATTTACAATTGAGCTTTGGTTGAACAACTACTCTGTTTCTTGTTTCTGGTTCTTTTGTGAAGGTTTTGTTTAGGATATTAATTTCGAGTTGGGTTTTTGGGTAAATTATGTGGGCTTTTGTACTCATTCCAATTCATAGTGAAATTTTTGATATTATATTTTGATGTGTTGACATATTACAGAGGATTGGATTCATTGGACTGGGAAACATGGGATCACGGATGTGTAATAACTTGATCCAGGCAGGATACAATGTCGCTGTCCATGACGTGTAATTTATTCAACTATTTTCTTTTCCTTTGAATTGGTTTTGTTAATGTTAAGAGATAAATCCCAGGTGGAATCCCATGTCTAAATAGTTAATACTTTATATTGAACTGTTTTCGATTTATTTATAATTTTTTATGTGAATGAAAGGAAATAGAATTCTTGAAGGGGGAGAATAAAATATACTGAATCAGTGAGGATAAATTGAATCTTTTCTCAAGAATTAATTAAATTCTTCAAGGAATTCATATTCTACAGATGTGCTTATCATATTGTTGTAACATATTAAGGCAGTTTATTTGAAGAATATAATAGTAGAGTGACAAAATCTGTACTGGTTTTTTTATAGCAACCAGGATGTCATGAAGATGTTCTCTGAGAAAGGAATTCTCACGAAAGAGTCACCTGTTGAAGTTGCCAAAGCAAGTGATGTTGTTATAACAATGTTGCCGTCATCATCCCATGTGAGCTCTAGATACATTTGGTCTAGTTATCACAATGTTTTGTCATCAACATTAATTCATGAAATTGTACCCTGCTTATTATGGGAATTATTTCTTTGATTTTCTGATTTTATCGACCTCGCCTTGAGAAGTAATAAAGATAAGTTCAGTTCATGAGATAAAGAGAAGGCATCAATAAACCTCTGTGATTGATTAAAAATCCTAATCCTATATGAGTTGACTTTAATTCTTTGTGGAGGGATGGCGAATAGATTTTGAAATAGTTTTCCAGATATTTGACATTTTTATTGCTTATTCCATTTTGAACTAAATGTAGGTAATTGATGTTTACACTGGACCAAATGGTTTGCTACATGGTGGAGATCGACTTAGACCATGGTTGTTTGTTGATTCCTCTACCATTGATCCTCAAACGTCAAGAAAGATTTCTGTGGCCATTTCTGATTGTATGCTAAAGGGAAAAGAAGGTATCATGCCAAGGAAAATATGAAGTATCGTGTTTTGATTGCGTCTACCTCACTTTATTTCCACTGGCCATTTCATCACTGATCTTTTCTAATTTAGCTTCTTTTTGCCATGGGTTAACATTTTTGAATTGTAGGATTGTCTATCTGGTTTTAAACGATGATGCCTGTAGAGCGGACCCTCTGGGTTCTCATTGTCTCTAGGGATATTGTTTATGTTTCGTCTGCTACTTTAGTATTAAACAAAGTTGTTCAGGTAACATAATGGTCATCCAATTCATTTTGTGGTTCCCTGGCCTTATAATTCCTGCAGACTGCTTATGATGGAAGCATCTTTGAACTGATTGATCATCTCTGTATCATTAGTTCACGAGACAACTTATTTGACAACCAACTATGATGTCTGTTAATATTAACATTGCATATTATTGTTCCAACTACTTGAAAATGCAGATAACTTTTAACCTTTCCATCACATTATCCCACCCAATTCTCTTCCTTGTATTGAAAATTTCTTCCAAATGTATCAAGGAAACTCACCTATCTCAGATAAAATATATTGGTATGAAGCCAACGTTCGACACATCTGTAAGCTTATTATCCCATATTCACTTTCTATAAAGTTACCTTTTTCTACTCTGGTCAGGATAATATATGGACCATGTTCTATAGTAGTTAGGCAATGCTTATGTAACATAAAGCTGATAAAAAATGTGAACTGGTTAAGTATTCTATAGATGGCTAGGAGGCTCCTGCCATGTTGTATGTTGGACAACTACAAGTTAGTTATCAATGAGCTGGTTACATTTTCTATAGATGGCTGGGAGACTCCTGCCATGTTGGATGCCCCTGTATCTGGAGGTGTTCTTGCTGCAGAGACTGGAGCGCTTACTTTCATGGTATGGTTGTAGCGCATTTGAAGTGTTAGTGATGTAATTGTGATTCCAGTATTGGAACTACTTTGATGCTATTGCAGTACATGGAAGCGAAGAACTATGCATTTCCTTGTTAAAAATTCCACCTGGTTTATTTCTGAGCCCTGAAGTTTGCTTCAAATATATTGAATTAATATTGCCTTCTTGTGCTTAAAAACTGGTGAAAATTAAGTTTATTAGGGCTTCTAAGTGTAAAATTTCTCATTTGGTTTGTAACTTTTCTCTTTAAACATTTTTCGAACATCTTAAAGTTATCAGTGCAGCAATTGCTGTGGATTTGTGCCTTCAAAATATCACATGTGATTAGGATGCAATAGAGGCCCTGATTGATAATGCACCACTGATTAGTTCATATAACGGCATAAGTTCTAGGTGAAAGTAGTTTCTAGCTGCAAAGGTTTGCTTTTGGGAGGCTCTGAATTGAAACAATATATTACATGTTATTCAGGTTGGTGGCTCAGAGAAAGCTTATATGGCTGCAAAGCCGTTGTTCCTCTCAATGGGCAAAAACACCATTTATTGTGGAGGAGCAGGAACTGGTTCGGTATGTTCTTGCTCGTTATAAGCATGTATTCTTGTGGATTTTACTGCACAATTCTAAAATAGCTCTGAAACTTCATTCTACATAATATTGAGGAGTAGCATGCCACAGTTGTCCTTTAGCTATTAATGCCCTCATTAGTTAATATAATATGGTTTTCGATAAACTGTGATGCACATGATATCTGAATGCAAGAAAATTGTAACCATGAAAGTAACAAGACATAGCTAACACAGGTAGGTGTAGACAGAGTCTTGATAAAATGTAAGTTTAGTAAATACCTTAAGTCACCTTTCC
>CAIGRT010190903.1:0-10602 GCA_903798405.1 Fraxinus platypoda | reverse complement strand
TGTAATGAATTTTATCTTTTTATTCGAATATTTTGTTTAGAATATGATTTTTTTCTTTATTGATTAGAATAATATTTTTAATTTCTTTTAGATTAGGATTTTAATTTATTTCCTTTTAGAATTTAGTTTCCTTATATTAATAGAATTAAGGAATAGTTTTACCTATAAATACAAAGGCATTGTAAACGTTTCAACAACAATCAATTATTATTCAATGTATATACAAGAGATAATTGTTCAAATATCATTTTTATTTATTACATAATTCTTACTACAAGAATTCCTTAATGCTTTTGCACCAAAATTAGTATCAGAGCAAGGAAATTGCCTCAATCTGATGGCTGACTATGGTCCTGGTGGCAGTCGAACCGTCAACGACGAACGAAGGCTCGACAACTCAAACAACGAATCGAGGGGATCGACGAAACCCTTCACAACATCACGCAGATTTTAACTACATTGAGTTTTGAAAGGAATCGCGAGCTCATGAAAAAGCAAGTTGACAAGAATCTGCAGATTTTAACTTCTATGAATATTGGTTGTTTCAACAAACATGGAACACGACAACATGTGGCTGAAGAATTTCCTCGAGTCTCAGCCAAGTTCGAAAACACACAAGTTATCAATGATTCTTTTCTTCAACAAAACTCGAGGACGAGTTTTTTCAAGTGTGAGAGATTGATGTAGGACAATCATATTGTAAATATGATTAGGATTATATATTTATAATAAGATNTCTTCAACAAAACTCGAGGACGAGTTTTTTCAAGTGTGAGAGATTGATGTAGGACAATCATATTGTAAATATGATTAGGATTATATATTTATAATAAGATATCTAGTTATAATAAGTTTTATCTTTTTATTTTAATATTTTGTTTAAAATATGATTTCTTTTCTTTATTGATTAAAATACGATTTCTAATTAAATTAGGATTTTAATTTATTTCCTTTTAGAATTTAGTTTCCTTATATTAATAGGATTAATGAATAGTTTTGAATATAAATACAAAGGCATTGTACACTTTTCAACAACAATCAATTATTGTTCAATATATATATACAAGAGATGACTGTTCAAATATCATTTTTATTTATTACATAATTCTTACTACAAGAATTCCTTAATGCTTCCGCACCACAAGTCAATTTGCAATAACCCGATGATAGAACTTATACCACTTATTATGAATATTAAAACCAATAAAATATGACAAGATGAAAATTAATAGGATTAATGAATAGTTTTGCATATAAATACAAAGGCATTGTACACTTTTCAACAACAATCAATTATTGTTCAATATATATACAAGAGATGACTGTTCAAATATCATTTTTATTTATTACATAATTCTTACTACAAGAATTCCTTAATGCTTCCGCACCACAAGTCAATTTGCAATAACCCGATAATAGAACTTATACCACTTATTATGAATATTAAAGCCAATAAAATATGACAAGATGAAAAGAATCACACAAGATTTAACGTGGAAACCCAAATCTGGGAAAAATCATGGCAAAGGCGAAGAATTAACAATAATCAATATCAAAGAATTATAAAGGGATCTCGCAAGACACTTAACATATTTCAAAATATACGAGTCTCTATTTATAAACTAAATCATCTTACTTTGATGTTCTCTCAATACTATACAATGTTTTGCTATGTTATCTCAAAAGTTATTTAGGTGATACATCATGTTGAGTATTTATAAAACTCAATACAAGTGTTTTGGATAAAATATAATACAATACAAGAAATGAATTAGAATCGAAAAAAATTCCGGATAACTTTGTCGCTCGAGCAGTAGGCTCGTGGGAATTGATCGGCGAGCGCCGCGACCATGGCGCTTGGGCGTTGTGTCTCCAGCCAAATTTTACCATTTCTTCCGTTATGGGCGCTTAGGCGCCCCGAACCAAGTGCTTGGGCGCTAGTTTGCTGTTCAACATTCCAAAAGCAAGTTTTCAATTATCCAAAGTTCTCTTACCAATCAAACTTTCAATCATTGATGAACTTTGATCCCTTTTTTAATCAGACTTCCAAACTAAGAAGACTCTTGTTCTTTTTATCAATTAACCAACCAAATCCTAATCCCAATAGGAATTTGGTTCATACTCCAACAATTCAATTCGTGTTGATCTTCAAATGTATAGAAAATTAATTATATATATTTTTTTTGTTTTATCTATGAATAGGGCAATTCTTTTGCTGCTAAGTCTATAATCTTTAACTAACATTTGCTTCATGTGCATTAGTTTTGCCCATGCAACTTTATTGCAGACTAATGCTACCATTATTACTGCTCTTTTGGAGACTAGATACTTAGGCTTCTTGGGGGGTTGTCTGGTGTTGCACGGAGAAATGATAGACCGACAGGTGAATGCTCTTGCGATTCTCAAGCATTTTACTTTTGTGTGTGCGTGTATTTTTTTTTTTCCCCACTCTCTCTCATCTCCTATGTTACATATGCCTAACCATTAGAAATGTTTTCAGGGAAAACTTCATCATTTTCGAAGAAGAGTGAACTAAAGATAGGAGCCTTTTCTGCTTGTGTTAAAACAAGCAACAACCATGGTGCTTCCTCCGTTCATGAAAATGCTTCTCAACATTTAAAGGTTGTAGAAAAGATTACCACATTGAATGGAAAAGTGAGTACCAATATCCAAGGACATAGTAACAGAGCCTCCCTGGGAAATCATCACAAGAACAAGACCATCCTAGCAGCAACTATGTCCCTGATTATTTTTCTATGAAGCGTTCAAGCACTACCGAGGAATTCCAAATAATTTGCTTGGGTGCATTTGCTTCCAAGAAATCAGTTTCCTGATGATGTTACTGGTTTTCATTCACATACAGCCTATCCTTATTACCCAGAGTAATGAATCAGCTTATGATGTCATCAGCCTCACTCCGCGTCTGAAAAGAACGAACGTACCTTATCTGCAAAACCATGCTAATTCTGCGGTATTACCATAAAATAATCAGATTTCACACTGTTCTCCTCATGTCACTAGGGTGGGATCTGGCCATTATTTCCCCGCTGGCACAGGTCTACAACAAGGCCAAATGCCTTTGTCGCATCATTGGCCAACTGCATAAACTCCACCACCGAATGGAAGTCAAGTTGATCATAGAGAGGCAGCCTTGTTGAAGTTCAAGCAGAAGCGCAAGGAGAGATGTTATGATGATAAGATATGTCAACCGGAAACAGCTTGGAGAACACCTCGTAAGAAGACAGTTTGTACAGAAGGTTAACAGTACATAGATCTTAATGGACAACCGGCTACAGCAAAAGAAGAGGAGGAGGTAGAGGAAGGTTGAATGGCTAGTATGGATTCTTCACCCAAGGGATCTGGAAGAACATAAATGAGTGACTGGTCGTGCTCATGTACAACATGATTCAGATCTGATCATTAGAAAAGCATCCGTTTATGACTACCTCATAATGCATATTCAAGTATCTCTAACTTGTAGCTCTGGAAAGCAGGGGTACGCGCAAACCTAATCCTTGAGACTAGAAAATATTGAGAAATTTATTTCACTTCAAATCAATA
Source organism: Fraxinus platypoda (assembly GCA_903798405.1). Taxonomy (NCBI): domain Eukaryota; kingdom Viridiplantae; phylum Streptophyta; class Magnoliopsida; order Lamiales; family Oleaceae; genus Fraxinus; species Fraxinus platypoda. The sequence continues at coordinate 7,041 of CAIGRT010190903.1, read as the reverse complement.
TTTTCATTGAAATCAGTACTGGTGGGCGCGTAGGCTATTGGAATTTGGAAGTATGAGAGCGGTCAAACTTATTGATTTGCAATTCTAGGCATTCATAGTTTCAAGCTAAAAAAGAGCAGGATTACGTAGAGGACCAAAACTTTAAGATTAAATAAGAAAAAAATAAAGAAAGATTGAACAAGTTGTAAAAGAAATTAATTAACCATCAATGATTGCAGAGAAAGCATGTTCAGTAGAATGGACTTATTCTATGTAGTTAGAAAATATGGACTTCATCATGGTATAAACATCAATCATGCTACATGTACATCTTGTTTTATATCATTTTTTACGTTGTGTCACATGTCGGCACATGATTGGACAGCTTTTTAAAAAAAACACACATTTTCCTGCCCCAATACTTTCTGAATTTCCGCACAATGTAAGGCAAGATGTCATCCATGAAATATACATTTAGCATAATTCTATAAACATATGATCATCACACTAGTCAAAACATTAAAAAAGAAAGTCATTGACAAGAATGTTGAATCGTCAACAACGGAATGTTATAAGTGAAACGTATCACAAACACAAGAATTGAAAATGTAGTTTTAGCACCAATAAAAAAAAATTGAGGGACTCAAAGAAAGTAGCCGGTACACAAGGTCAGGAACTTGAGCAAAAGTACATGGGCAGTGCAAAAAAATTGAGGGACGCAAAGAAAGAAGCTGGTACACAAGTTCAGGAACTTGAGCGAATAGGCCAAATTACACGAAAACATTCACACTTATCCTCACAAGAAACGTAACACATGGGATCCTAAATATTCGGGCCAACAAGTTAATGAGTGAGCTTGAAGTAAAGGATCAAAATAATTGCTACGATTAAGACTGCAATGATTGAACCAATGATCCATTTGTTCCTGCTCATCCTTCTGGACATATTTGTAAGAATTTTCTTGCTCCTACTGATGTTGTCGTCCACTCCATGAAGCTGCAGAAAGGGAAATTATCTGATCTTTACAACTAACAGCCTAAGAGCCTCAGTTTTGGATTATAGTTTCTTAGAGCAGAAAACGTTCATCTGATACTTGTAACCGAATAGCAAATATTAAATGGGACAAGTTCCAGAAAAACAAAACCGAGGGGTGGGAAAAACATATAAGAGAGAAAATAAGACATACTGTGCCATGTGCATGTAGAAGAGATTGACGTTGCTGGTTCAAATCTTGAAGAATTGAAACTCCAAGCTCTTCTGTTTCCAGCATTGTTTTTCTACTTTCCCTGATCCTGTCACTAGATTGATTTAATCTCTCAGTAGACATGAGTAACCTTCCTCTTTGATCAGCAGATGCCTGTATAATAGCACCGGTATATAGGTAACTAGGTAAGTACATCTGAAGAGCAGAAGTTTGTCATTCATTACATATATATGTCAACTTTCAGCATCTGACAAAGTGGCAGATCCATAGTTTGGAAAAACAAAAAAAGCAAGCACCCAAAATCCCAAGAAGCTCCTTTAAGAGAAACACAAAGTAATAATTGGCAAGACAAATATCCCGGACAGAGTTTGCCAACCGCCGAGGCTACTTAAAAGAAAAAATAAAAATAATCCACGTCTTTGTATATTGCTAGTAGCTGAAGCCAACACTATAACTAAAAGCAATATTCTGCTGCCAAAAAAGTATAACATCGACATCAGACAAAAAATTTCATTACTTGTACTCTCTAGTCAGATGATCCTTGATATTTAAGCATAGGTACTAAACGACATCCGCCCGTCTTTAAATAATTGAGAGAGAAAATTTAATAGTAAGAATACTAGCCTAAAGTGTCCTCAGTTTTAGTCAATGCAGCAGAAACAATTTGTATACCTATCTGTGAATTTCAATGTCATAGAGAGAAAATATTCAAGATGGACAATGGATTTGTACAAGGATTGCAGGCTGTATGCCATAAAAATAAAAAAAAAATCAAATCAAATGTATGGGATTCACTGGATGCTGTGAAAAGAACTGAGAACATTGTCATGAGGATCTTTCGGAGCCTTATATGCAGTTTTAAGTCCAAGGAACCATAGCAGGCATATAAGAGAAGTTAAGGGTCAAAGGATATATTATAAAGTCGGGCAGCGTTAAATTTCTGGAAAATTAAACAAAGGACACAAAAGAGAAATGGGAAGGAAGAGCAGAAGAAGAAGAGGTTCTAGGCATCTAAGTACTTCCTTTGATCCTATACTGGAGTAGGAAAACTCGAGAAAAACTATGCGCATGGAAATATGAGTGAGCCCACTTCCAATACCCTATACATACAGGTAAAGATGTATTAAGAAAATCTACTGAATATGTAGCACTTGTTTAACAAAACGGAAATATATCAAAACATCTTTCCAAAGAGAATAAAAGGGAGACACACAAAATCAGGGAAAAAACACATCAAGGTATCTAACGGCACTAATTTTAGTCAATTCATCAAAACAGTAAAATAAAACCATTTAATCAACCAGTCACTAAAGAATGAGCGAACGGAAGGCGTAAGCACCATCATTGTATCTGTCATTCCTGATTCCAACAATTCATCCCTTGCAGCTTGATTGGCATTAGAAGAGGTGATTCTCTTCACTTCAGTTTTCAAATTGTTCAGATCGGTTTTATATTCTCTCAACTTGACAAGAAGTGTACCCTTCACACTGGGAGGCAAGCTCCTAGCCTCAAGGTCCATTTTACGAATCTAGTAAATTTAGCAGAAGTAGTTTGTTAGTCCAGAGTTGCATATACGTACAGAAAATTTGCACATGCTCACTATTAATTTACCAGTGCTTCAGCATCCTCCAATCTGTCTCTTATTTCAGAGACTTTTTGTTTCTTCTGTTCTGCAATTGTTGAAGACAGGATCATCATCATCAATCAAAATCAGTAAAAATGAAAATGAATCATGCATAAACACAAGTATGAGAGCTCTGATCAAGAACTGAAATGTGAAAAAACACATTTGACGTGAGCAGATTCTATCTGTAGCAATTTTTAACATCTAAAGCTTTAAAGTATGATTTTTCAATTAGAATATAATATACTCCCACAGATCTTCACCTAGTTCTCCGACAAAATCAAATATAAAAGAGTCATTTTATTAGGAATAGATAAAGTTGGAATATTCTCCGACAATATAAGACTGCTTATAGCTTCAGTTCACTAAAAGGTGGTGGAGGAAGAATTCTCCCTTTTAATAATGTTATTGTAGTATAAAAATAGAATACTCCCTGCATGCCTCGCTTGGCTGCTCAAGAAGAGGCTGTACACTGAACATAATAGACCACCAAAGCATGGAAACCATTTAAGAAAATTTTAAAAATCTATGTTATACACAAATCGAGCAGGAAAAAAAGTACATAGAATGCTAAAGCACAAGAACCAGGGGATATTAACATCATTATGCAGGCTATAGGTCTTCATAAAGTTCTTAATGGATTTAAGTAAAACACTGAAAGCATAACGTTTTTCTAGGTAATTTATGCTAGTACCAACCCTCATTTTGGGTTCATATTGACATGAAACTTTATCCAGGCCAGCAAGAAACCAGAACTCAAGAGTAGAACAATAATGATTTCTATGCTACCATAATAAATTTCACAAAGCGCACTCCATGAAGGGGAAATAGTTATTTTAGATCTTTTCCTCAAACCAAATTAATCTTCCTTAAAAAAATAATAATAATAAAATAAAACTAGCCGCCCAGAAAAACATTAACTCATTCAGGGACACTAGATTTTGTATATAGGAGTATGGCTGAAGATAAAAAACGGGAGCTTGAAAAAATAAGATGATTCATGATTCATGCAAAATGAGCTGTCAAAAAATTCAGAGTCATAAGTAAGAAGAAAATTGAAAAGATGCTCAAATAGAGTAGCACCACCCTAGTCAGATAGAACAAGTGTCCCACTACCCCATGTGCACTTCTGATGATTGCCAAGACCATATCAAAATCCATTTTGAGAAACATTTTGTTTGAACAACGTCCATGACCTACCAAAACTCCCCAGAAATCCTTTATCCTTGAACATTCACACTACACATCATGGACATATATACATCAATAATTGTTGTGTAAATTTTATAAAAATATTTCTTTTTCCTTCACATTATTAGAAAATCCAAATTCGAAAACATAAAACACAAAGAATAAGGAAAAGCTCACTTGCATATGGAGATCAAGGTGCATTCAAAATTATTATTTCTCTTTGTCAATAATATTTTTATTCCTACATTGTGGGAAGCTCGACATGATGTCCTCTTACAAGTTACACTTCTCATGCTTCTCAAGATACAAAATGTTTCATGATTGCCTCCATAATAAAGACAAGCATGTTATAAACTTGTACAACATGTTATTATTCTATAAAGAAAAAAGGATCACATAACAAAATGTAAATGTAACCGAGAAACAAATTTCTCACCTCCATCAAGAAGAGTTGCTGACGTGATCTTCTTTGATAAATTAGCAGACAGCTCACAATATTGGCGTTCGTAACCTTCAAATACTTGACTCATTTTATGCAAATCTCACAAATCACCTACAATCAATCATAATCACATTCTCCCAAATTATCATCCACCTATCTAAATACAAGTTTCTAGAAATTAGCTAATTTTAACTCTTATTCAATCAATTAAGGATCGAAAATTTAAAATTATAACTGCTGATCCGAGATCCGGGAAGTGTACCTCGAAATGATCGGCCGGTTGCCAGGAAACGCGCCGAAGAGGTGGATGCCCTCGTTGTTCGATCGAACAATTCAAATTATTGAAGCAAATGGCCCTCTTGCGGAATATATAGACGGCAAGTTTCCAATGCCACCCCATTGTCGCATAGTTTGTGGGCTCCCGTATTATGTAAAAGGACGGATTTCACCTTTAAAATTCATTTATAGAAATATTCAAAATACCGCAGGTCACCCATCTTTCAACGATGTTTCATTTCAGTCACTTATTTGTTTTTTCGAATTCGTCCCTAAAGTTTTAATTTGTTTCAGTTAGTTACCAATAACAATACTTTAACATCTTAGCCTATGTTTGTCTCGTGTTTATATTTGTTTACAAATAATTAAATTATTTTTTATTCACGTAGTTCGAGAAATTCACAAGCACTAATAAATTGTACACCGCTCGTTTATATTTATTTCTAATTTAAATTATTAATAAACAATTTTCAAATCGATTTTTTCCCGCTTACTAATTTGCTTGCGACCACTCAGCAAACTTGATTTGCATCATATTTTCCAAAACCAAGTTATATAGTGTGCAGTTGTAGCCCCTACTACATTTGCATTTATGATATTTACCGTATTTAATATGTATTAGATTTACACGACCCTTTATGTTTTGACTATATAAAATCCTCACGTTAACACAATGGAGTGTGTGACAAAGCTTTTGAGGAAAAAAATTAGCAGATTTTAATAAAAATTGATAAAATGTATAGTTAAAAAGTTGATAAAAACTATAAATTCCATAAAATGTGTGGTTAAATTAAGGGGGTGTTTGGTGGGGATTAAAATTAGATTTTTAGTATATTGTGATAGAAGTTTTTGAAATGTGTGGTTGAAAAGTTGTAGGACCCATAAAAGGTGTGATTAATATTGATTGTTTGACTTTGATTTAAATTAAAATCTGGTTTTAATTTGTACCAAACAAGCTCTAAAGTTTGATCACATGAAAAATTGATAAATTTTTAGCAAAATTTTATTAAACAAGCAATAAGATTCTATAACAATTACATATTTTTGCAAGATGTCCTTATTTGGTCCCCATTATTTTCAAAATGGGTAATTAGCACATAACGTCTACACATTTCACTGTTATTGTAGAAAACGTCAATATCTTTCATTTTTTTTTTACATTTTCACCCTTATTTTCATATTTCATTGCGCAAAAGGTCATTTTTATCCATTTTCTCAATTAAAAATTGTGAAATGATAAAAATACCCTTCCCTTTAAATAAAATAAAAGGAAAAAGAAAAAAAATAATTACAAAGATAGTTCCAACTTTTTTGAAAAGCGCAAATGAGTCTCAAATAAATTATTAAAAGGGTAATTAGCACATAATGTCCATATATTTCACTATTATTGAGAAAAACATCCCTACCTTTTATTTTTTTGACATTTTATTATTGTGAAAAATATCCATACCTTTTATTTTTTTGGCATTTTCTCCCTTAATTATAATTCGAAAGAGCAAACCATCATTTCTATTCATTTTCATTAAATTTCTCAATAAAAAACAGTGAGATGACGAATATACCCTCATATTTAAATAAAAAATTTAAAGAATTAATTGCAACCATTGTCCCAATTTTTTTTAAAAAGTGCAAACGAGTCCCGAATAAATTATTAAAAATTTTAATTTTTTTATGAAAAGTTTAAACGAGTCCCAATTAAATTTATTTAAAAAATTTAAAAGTACAAACGAGCCCCAAATAAATTATTAAAGAATTAGAAATTAAAAAAATATTTTTTATTTAAATATGAGGGTATATTCATTATTTCACAGTTTTTTATTGAGAAATTAGATGTAAATGGATATAAATGATGATTTGCACTATCAAATTATAATTAAGGGAGAAAATACCAATAAAATAAATGGAACGGATGTTTTTCGCAATAATAGTGAAATGTATGGACATTATGTGCTAATTACCCTTTTAATAATTTATTTGGGACTCATTTGCGCTTTTCAAAAAAGTATGACTATGTTTGCAATTAGTTTTTTTTCTTTTTTCTTTTGTTTTATTTAAAGGAAAGCGTATTTTCGTCATCACAAATTTTAATTGAGAAAATGGATGAAAATGAGGGCAATGAAATGTGAAAATAAGTGTGAAAATACCAAAAAAAAAAATGAAAGGTATGGACGTTTTCCACAATAACAATGAAAGGTGGGGACGTTATGTGCTAATTACCCTTTTCAAAATATATATTTCTCTCTATTATTTTTAATTATACATTTTTAATAAAATAATATTACATACAAATTCAAAATTTTTTCTTATTTTTCAATTACATATTTT
>CAIGRT010190900.1:0-13145 GCA_903798405.1 Fraxinus platypoda | reverse complement strand
TCTTTTGTAGCCTGAGTTACAAATAGTGAGACCAATTATTATGAATTGTATTACCACTTATTCGCTAAACTTAGATACATTAATATACCTTCTGCCTCTCTGCAACTTGCTCAGCTTTAACATTTTCAAGCTCTGACTGGAGTTCACTAATTCTCTTAAGTAATTCCTCATTTCCAGAATCTAAATATCACCATTTCAATGTAAAAAATAAATTACGAGAAAACCTTATTTTGAAGTATGTGCATGGGTAACAAAAGAGCTTTCTTGAACAAACCTATTTTTTCGGCACAGGCAGCTTCAAGTCTTGCCAATCGATCCTTCATCAGAAACCAAATTCAACATCAAAAGCCAGAAGAAAACATTTCTTACGAGAATGAACAGCCAAGTAGGCACGTTTAAGAGAGAAAGAATTATTCATACAATTGTATTGAGCAAATATCCAAGAATCCATCTTTGTATCCATTTCCTTAATTTATGCGAAAAAATAACATACGACCCATACAGCTATATCTATGTGAGAATGAGGGCTAATCCAACTCTACGTTATTATTCACAAAACTTGTAATATCAGTATAATACTATGGCCAATCGGAGGGTAAAATCTTGACGATGTGGGGTTTATGGTTTATGGGATGGGCTGAAATTTAGCGCATCAGACAGTACAAATTCAGCATATCTTCCAAACGTTTACGGTAAAATCTTGTCAATTTAACGAAGGAAAAGAAGCTAAAATCTTGATATTTTAGGAATTAGGGTCCAGAAAATTCACAAAAACACAGAACATAAATGTATTGTGCATATACAAATGGAGAATAGAAAGGGTGAAATTCGAACCTCAGCCTCGGAAGCTCTTTGATAGAACGGTTTCATTGTTGCTTCAAGATTGTTGGATTCTGCCATTCTTTCCCTGTGAAATTAGTTTCTCTTCTGACTGGAAGTACTCTTTCAAAATAAACGAAGTAAAAAGCTTAGACAAACATGCTGATTTTCTTATTTACTTATAAGTAAAAAGCTTAGCCAAACATGCAGATTTTCTTATTTACTTATAAGTAAAAAGCTTATAAGTAAAAAGCTTAGCCCGTTTGGCATAGATTTTTGCTTTTGCTTTTACTTTTACTTTTATATCTTGTAGAAGAGCTTCTGAAGGAAACATTTTTAAAATATTTTCTTATTCCAAAAGTGTTTTTAGTAGAAATTATATCGGAACAACTTTTCTCTAAAAGCTCTTATAATAGAAAAATAATTTCATAAAATTAGTCAAACGAGTCTAAGAACAACTTTTGAATCTCAAAAACTTCTTTTGACTTTTCAAAAGTCACGTCGAACGAGTTTAAAATATGACATTTAAGGTAAGTATTGATTGGGAAAAAAATTTGATGTTTAGAGCCTGTTTAAAATCCATTTTTGCCCAAAATGTATTTTAGGGTGTGTTTGATTGATATTATTGAGGAAAGAATGTATTTTAAATAGTGATATGATAGGAAATATGTGATTAAAAAGTAAGGAAATATTATTGATGTGACGAAAAATATTATTTTATTGAAAAATGTGTAGTTAAAAATGAGTTTTGAAAAAATATATTTTGAAAGAATGTGTGTTAATGAAGAATATATGGTTAAAAAATAAAGAATTTTTTTGAATTTATGTGTAATATTATTTTATTAAAATATATGTAATTACAAATAAGAAAGACATGTATTTTAAAAATAATAGAAACCAAAGAGATTTAAAAGGACTTATTTAACACAACAAAACAAAAAGAGATTATTGTTTACCTTGTCGTAAGTACTATTTACTAAATTAACGGGACAATATTATATATTTGTATTTCAACAATTTTCCTTTTTTGTTTAATAATTTTAAGTGTAAATAATGGTAATATTCTTGAAAAATTCAATGTAATAAAATTATCCTCATAAGCTCTTCAAAATTCTTAATTCGTCCACATAATATACATATATTAACCACAAAAATCAAACAATTACAAACAAAGTGTACTTTAAGCAGGGATAAATAACCCACATATTAATGTGCATTGAACTTGAGATTAATCTCAAAACCTCAGCCTTTATCCTTTACCATTAGATCAAGGCCTCACTGGCAAAGGCTAGTTCTTGTAAGAAACACTGACACGTTTGGTACACAATATTAGATCTCAAGCCTTAACAGACGTCCCAGACATTTTGCAAAACATAACCCTAATGGGATGATTTTCCGCGTGTGCAAATCAAAATCTGGCAGATAGACTGCTTTACCACTGAGCTGCTGAGAAATATGGGAGATCTGTAATGTTCCATATATCCAAGCTTGGGCCAGTTGGTAAGCTACTTTTGATCTTACAGGTCCTGGTTACTTGCAAAAACACCGCTGCCTGCTTACCACCGGGGATTTGAATAACCATAAGATTTCCATGATTCGTTCCAATATCGTCCACTGTTGCTTCTCGCAGTTGAAGAATTATAAAAACCCGATTGTCTCCCATATCGATTGACATTCTCGTATGGAGAACTGTAAGAAGTAGATTGTCGTTCAGAATTGCTATCCCTGTAATAATTTCTCACTTCCTCTTCGTCATTATACTTGGAGCGCTGCAAATAGAGTTGAACATCAATGTTAGAAATCCGCATCTCAAAACTACAAACATATTAGGAAGTGTTTCTGATGTCGCCCAAGGTAAACTGCACCAAAAAAAAAGGCAGCTTTTACGCTAAGATTAAGACTTTCACAGGCAACACTATGCAATTACAACACCAAAAAGAAAGTTGCTGTCTTCTTTCGGGAACTTCACATACATTTAATCCTGAATGGATTACTGGGAGTATGTAGAGAGTATTTTCATAAATTTAATGTCTGAACTGTTTCAAGACCTCGAATTTTGATTCATTCAGCGCGAAGCTCACTTTGCTGCTCATGCTCTAGCTAAAGACTCTTTTTTACATTTTAAGTTAAAATGTTTGCGATGATTGCCCTCCTCCTTTCAATGTAGAGGCTCTTAATTCTGATTGTTGGAATGAATTATGGATGCCATTACTTTCACTAAAAACAGAAAAAAAAAACTCTTACTGATCTACATCCAGGGCTCAGAGCATAACAAGAAAGTAAAATTACTTTCTATACCAAACATGTTCGAACTATTTAAAAAGTTACTTCTTTTTTCCCCCTTTTCTTTGTGTTTTAAGTGTGTGTGAACTAAAATAGCAATTATCAGAATTGTCTGTTTATAATGCTCCTAGTATACCTTGATGGGATCTGAAAGTACAGCATACGCCTCCCCAATGATTTTGAATAACCTGTCAGCATCCTTGTGGATGTTCTCACCAACCTCTTTCCACAATCTTCCATCATCCAAACCCTCACTCCTCGCCAATAACTGACCAGCCTATAGCAGCAGAAATAAGTTAGCCATACATACTTGAATGCTCAACAATATTCACTAATATAGCCATGATAAGAAGTTCATGACCTTGTCTGGATGATGTCTAAGAGCAGCCTTTCTATATGCTTTTTTAATCTCGGATTCTGTATCGGATGATTTGATTCCCCTGTAAGACAGCATTTAAGAGTAATGAAATGTTTAAAACTTGATTATGGATCTCAATTGACAGTCTATAGATTCAAAATTTTAAGCAAGATTAACAAGAAAGCTCTAAATGCACAATGTCTAGTATCATTTACAGGAACGCCAAACAGATTGAAAAGGAATACAACTTTATGGTATGTGCATTCATCTTTCTTTAATTTAGATGTGTATTTACAAATGAAAACCCATCTTTACACATGATGTTGTGCTGATGATTTTACAGCAAAGACATGCAAATTACTATTTGGGAAATAGAATTTGATAATGCCAGTTTAAGTCACAGATAAGTTTGCTTCAGATTGAAGTGCTGAACAAAAAGAAGACTATGACTTACAAAATGACATAAAGATCCAGTTGAGTTTCTGTTTTAGCTTTCTCTTCAATTAAAGAAAGACGGCGACGTGTTCTTCTTAAATCTTTCGCACTACCACAATTTGATTTATCCTGTCCTCCAGATTGTCGAGTTTTTGCTTGTAATGGACTTTCAAGCAGAGAAACGACTCTCTGAAGATCACAAACTGCTTGCTTATAATCTCTAATCATCTCATGTAATGTGGCTTTCCTGGAAAGTGCCTGCAAAGATGACGAGGACAATTAGACAAATAAATTGTTGGCAAACAAACCCCCACAATTTGCCACTTTCTACTTAGCATAGGCTATTGTTTGGCTCATGTTTATAAATACTTTTTTTTTTTTTTTTTATAACCGTGGATGTCCGGGCCAGCTTACGCGCGCCTCGACTAATCCCCCGGGCCCTTCATGTTTATAAATACTTTTTTTTTTTTTTTTTTATAACCGTGGATGTCCGGGCCAGCTTACGCGCGCCTCGACTAATCCCACGGGCCCTGAAGTTTACGACCAGATACTCACCTCAGTGGCTCTGAGGGGATTCGAATGTTTACAAATACTCAAAGCCACTTTTTATCCATACATTTCGAGGAGTCCACAAGTACTACCCATATATCGACCACTCAATTCTATCTATTTATAATTTAAACTGTTTATAAACACTTCCCAAATAAGCTTTAACTTAGATGGCAAAGGCAAAAGAATATGAAGTACTTTTGAAGGAAATTGTTGCTTACTCTTAAAAACAATATACTTCATCAAGCTGGCTATGATACTTTCAAATTAATTGCATTTGATGCATTGATCCTATTTTATAGACACTCTAAATGGAACATATTTTTTATCATTTCTAGTGCTAAACTTGTCCTTCCTTCGAAGAAACATATTAATTACATTCATGCCTACGGTGAATAAAAAGCATGTTTCGAAATGAAGACGACAAAAGCCAATCTATAAGCAAGAAAAAGCCCAGAAAAAGTAGAAACAAAAAATGATAACTTGCACTCTCAATGAACTAAGGTACATCATTGTGTGATTTAGACCCAAACCTTCTGGTAATTATCATCAAGAGCAATGGCCACACTACAATCAGCAATGGCATCAACAATTTGGCCAAGTGCTTGGTATGCAGCTGCACGATTGCAGAAACAGATAGCCATAAAATGGCGTGACTCGCCACTTTTCGATATAGCTGCAGTATAATGCTCTACAGCTTCTGTATGCCTTCCGGACTGAAAAGCTTCGTTTCCTAATTTCTGTAGGGAATATAAAAAGAAAAAGTAAATAAACCAAAATATGATACATTGAAAAGCATTCAGGAAGACAGGTACTTCCACCGATCAATTTAGCAAAAAAAATATTTTAAGTCTAGAAATAGAATCACAAAAAATGAAAATTTTATTCACCATTTCAGATGAGAGAAGACGTGCAGCTATGTTTCTTTTACCTCTTAAGTTTGACGAACAATGAGACAGAGAGCTTAAACAAAGGAATAACCAATCAAAAGAAACCCACAAGCGGTTGGTATACAACCAACATCCAGAAAGGATACTTTTGAGTGATTATAATATGATAGGCTTAGCAGGAATTATTGTAACAGGGAAGCCAATTAAGATTTCTGTAATACATCTCCATTGACAAAGGGAAAGAAAGAATATAAGGGATTTCATTCTACTTCAAAATTCTTTACAAAGATTACAAGTGATCAAAACAGCTACACATTTTCTTGTGCTTGGATATCTGAAACAGCTATTTTAACAGCAAAGAATCTGTATCCAAATGAAAATACAAACTTAATATATAAGTTGACATACCTTCAAATTTAAAAGCTCGCGTACAGTGGCAGCAAAAGGAATTGAGGATTCCTGGTTCATGTTTCTATACCTACATAGTAAGACATGGGATCAACATAACCAAATACATTTAAAAGATATAATTTAATCTGGTTCTTGATGGATAATGAGTTTTACTTGGTGCCAATAGAAATCAATTCCTCTTGTTTTTCAATCAAATCAAGAGCTATGTCAAGCCTTCCCAGATGATAGTGGGACTTGGATTGTAGGCGCCATCTCCACAACCTCACATGAGAGCTCTTGCAATTGGAATCATCCACGTCAGCAGAAGCAAGGTTCTTCTCAGAAATATCAAGAGTTTGCTCACATAGTTGAATCACCTCATCGTATTTCCGTAACTGTTAAATCATTGATAATGAAAATATTTACCAATTTGAGGCCATGAGTAAAAAGAAAAATAACAACAACTCCGATAAAAACAATTTATGTCAGTTATGAGAGATTTGATGAGGACATACAGCGCAAAGAGCCTCTCCTTTCATCTCAAATAATCTCTCAGAATAATGACTTATCATCAAGGCTTCCGTAATATTCCCTAGAGCACTGGTTGCTGCATCATGAGTTCTTTCTTGCAGAAGTTCAGCAGACTGAAGCATATAGTCGGCCACTCTCTGTCAGCCAATAAAATTGTTAGTCAGTTGTTATTTTTATGGATCTTATATGTGATCATGGCATATACAAACACATGCTGAAATACATACATGTGGCGGGAAGAGAGAGCGACGAGTGAAATTTACACACACCAATACATTCCTATCCACAATACAGTTTTTTTCCTTTCTCCATTTTATCTTTGTTTTGGCAGACTTGTTCATGAAATTTCCCCCGACCGTATATGATAATTCCAAGAGGAGACATATGATGGATCATCCATAATGTTTCCGGACCATTTTAAATATAAGATATTGGAGGGAGGGAGGGAAGGAAAATGATACTCCTCCCTTGATTGGAAAACTCTTAAGGGGAAAGAGAAAAGAAATGAGAATACTTCACCTTTCTAGACATTCAGGAGTAGAATAATTTAAAATAAATAAAGTGATAAGAGATTGTGTAATTTGCGTTATCTTCTAAAGCTGATTTTGAGATCATTTATCCCAAGGGAAGCAATTATCATTTTGACTCTGGAGGTCTTTCAAAAAGATGGGCTCTTGATCACCTACAAGAGCAAAAGGATAGAAAATGTGCAAGCAGAACCTCTTTCAACATTACCTGCCCAAAAATCTCTGATAAATTGTGGCTATGCGGTCGTCATTTACTTGTGAAGGCAAATCTCTACTAATATTCAGATGCTAAAAAAGAAGATTCATGATTTCCTAGATAATATACTCACGCATTCTGAAGAGAGAGACGACTTCAAAGATAAATCGTACTCATTCACTCTAGGTGGGGAGTTAGCACGTCGACTTGAAGCCCATATATGTTTAGTTGGACCTTATTGATCAGTTTCCCCTCGTCCCAATCCACTTCACTTTGCAAAGTTCAGAACTAACAGGTCTAATGTGGAGACCCATTTAACACCCCCAAAACAAATGACCCACATTGCATCGCCTCCAAGTAATCCATTGACATGAGCGCATAACAGAGATGACATGAGCAAGGCACAAAACTAAGACAACAGCTTTAGCTGTATACATTTCAAATTACTTAATATTTCTCATGAAAGATCAGGTAATGACAGAATGTTGGCTAAGTCTTAATGCTGATAACCTTTTTCAAAGAAATATATAACGAAAATGGATATTTGTGTCCAAATTCAAGATCGCTTGAGAATGAGCAAGAACATTTAATTTATAAGAAATAATCAGTCTGCAAATTTAACCATATTCATATCACAAGTTATATTTAGACATAAAGTGCAACCTGTGACTTTTGCAGGCCATCAGCAGCTTCAATAGTGACTCTCCTATCTAAACAGACATCAATCCGCGATTCCAAGCACTTTTTGTAACATAGGATTGCATCTCCAACTTCTCCCAGCATCAGATGACAACTTGATAATAAAAAAGAAAGCCAAGAAATGGATTCAATCAATTGATGTATCTCAAGATACAAAAATGATGATGATAGGAAACAGTACCAAAGGTAACCATATAGTATCATGCAAATGGTTGCAATATGCATGGGTGCAAGCACCGATGGATGCACTCTCCTCTTATGGATATTTGACATTGATTGGTGATTGGATAGATTTTGACATCTATTCACTTTCCTCAATCAATAGTATGATTCTGGCCAAATCCAAGGACAAGGTATGAGGTGCAACATTCTAGTTAGTAGCAGACTAGCAATCCGCTTTCTTTCCTTTTTCCTAGTGCATGTTTGGTAAAGCTTTTTCTTTTAAGCTAGTCGGACATACTTTTTATACACATTTCATAGGACCCACGACTTATTGCACATTCCGTAGGACCCATGGTTTATAAGCACCTGTAAGCTTGACCAAGCAAGCACTTATTTGTTGATGAATAGAGATATAATTGCTTGGGTATCAAAAGGGTAAAGGCCGTGCAGTTAGCCATCTAGTACTGCAACTATCAGAACTTAAGTCTCCAATAAAATACTAGTGGACTTTAGGTTGCTCACTAAATATGGAAAATGCATGTCTTGCACTTGTGTACTATATCGTTAATTTACATGAAAATATAGTCGAGTATTATCGACAAAATTCTTCTCATGTTTACTTTGCCACTTTAGCGCTATTAGTCAAAGAAACAGATGATAGTAAGAACGGACATTGATAAAGTTCTTACTTTCCAGCTCTTACTGCGACCTTGAGAAAGCTGGGGTCTAATTCAATAGCCTTTATACAGTCTTCCAAGGCTTCCCTCATCCTCCCAAGAGACATTCGTGTGGCTGCACGGTTGCTATAGCAGAGCAAAAGCGGTTTAATGGAGCATCCTTCGATACTTGCATGTGAGGCAGAATTTATGGCCGTTGAATAAAGCTCTTCAGCTTTAGAAAATTTCCCGGCACGATAAGCCTGGTTTCCCCTGAAAGCATTGTATCCTTTAAACAATGGAAATGATTTCTCGCGTCCAATAACAGATAACAATATTCAAAAACCTTTGCAGCAAAACAAAACAATTACCGAAATGTCTCCTATGTAACTGGTGAAGATTTCACCAAAACAAAAAATGATTTGATAGAAAACAACTACGATGGGGGTGCTTAGGTATTTGATTACTATGAAATGAAATGTACCTGATTCGCCAGTGCTCACACAATTCATCCGATGCAGACTCTATAGGGCCTTGTTTTGAATTTTGTTTGTCAGCATCAAATACAAATTTCTCTTTGCTTTGACAAGATGAGGTTGCTTGACTCTGAACCTGTCCTGGACCCACATCTGAAATATTACGAGCAAGGGGAGAGGACTGTAATTCAGAAGAAGCAATTGAAGATTTTCGGCCTTGGGCTGTGCGATTTGAACCAACTTTCAACTTGTATTTTTTCTTGTATTGATTCCTTACGGCTGATAAACCATCTTGTTCTGGTAACGAAGCAGAGAAACTAAATTTGCACTCACCATCAGATGGCCTTTCAGTATGTCCCATAAAATCTTCTCCATTTGTGACAACATCTTCTCTTTCCACTCCAGTAGCCATAGTTGCAAAGCCACCTGATGGTGCATTGTTACTACAAGTATCTTGATAAGGTGAAAAATCCATGGGTGAACCACACCCAGGGGACTCATAATTTTGCTGAAAACTGCCTTCTTTAGACATGTGGTCTTGCTCGGGCTTATGTCTTCTTTGTCTTAACTTTCCATTTGCCTTCTTCAATCTTCCGCTCCTAGCTGATTCATGATTTGCGCTAAATTCTAACTTCTTATTTACTCCGGGAAATAAATTAGATGTCGGAAAGGAAAATTCAATATCTGGAGTGCTAAAGTCTGTACAAGATGACTCTAATCTAATGGGTGTGCTCATAAAGCTATTTCTGTCCTTCTCAGCTTTATTAATACCTTCATAAAAGTCACCATTTTTTCCAATTGACGAGAAAAAACATGAAGAAGACATTCTATTGGATTGGACGTTATTCTGCAATAGGCGATCCTCATCTGAAGCCTTCTTGTTCATAGTATGATTATCCTTTCCAAAAGCACCAGCAACAGAAAACCATGAATATGTCTGTTGACTGGATACTCCAGCCCTAGTTTCAGAATTCGCATTTTTCATTTCACCAAATAACATGTCTGAAACATTTGGTCTACAAAAATCAGCAGGTTTTCCAGTATTTTCATGTGTATTTACCTTATGGGCATTCCTTTTTGCATCAATTTCGTCATGTTTTTCAAGGTCATTGCCTTCTGCATTCGCATCCCTGAATGAATTCCAGGACATGGTATCAGGTCTTTCAGTTGAAAAAAAAGACTCCCTTCCACTGCTTCCAAACATGAATACGTTACTAGCAGTGGCAGATGAATTGCTACCACATTTTCTGCTCTTCTCAGCGACTGCTTCAGAACCATCAATGTTTAATCCCTTCATCTCATCCGAGAGTTCAAATAGAGGGCTCTGAAAATCAGTACCTAAACCACACCTACTTCCAAATTTTAATTTAGAGTATGTCCCATCATTATCTCTGTGACCCATAGAACTATTGGAATCATCAGCTTTACCACTGTTCATGTTATTCAGTTCATCAACGGGCAAAGTAGTTCCTTCAGGATTCAAATTCTTCTTGCTTCTCATTCCTCCAATAACAAAACCACCATTGATATTGGTGTTCGGAAAATCACTTCCACTATCTGTATTATCTTTAATACTGCTAGTAAAATTGCACCTCCCTCCATTTTTGCCATTTGAGTTATTTTTCAAATCTGCACCTAATTTTGAATTATTACTGTCAGCACCAAACACAAAACTATCACGATCTTTTGTCCTACTTACACTCGGAGTAGAAGGGAAACCAAAGCTAGAACGACGCACCCTTTCAGAATCCTCCCCGGATTCTGATTGAGCTTTACCACTAACATCGGGTATTGTTTTTCCAATATCCTTGCTTGATTCATTCTTCCCCACATTTCCGCCACAGTCTTGCTCCTTTGGATCTAAACTATTTGAAGCATAACCGCTCTTACTAGCACGGAACACAAAACTTGCACTATTGACTTCCCCAAATCCATTGACACTCGATTGCAAGTCAGTATTATTTGACTCTTTTTTCTTCATCTTTTCTGGCCCGTACTTATCTGCACCAAACATAAATCCAAAGTTATCAGATTTCTTAAACTCGTTAGCTCCTGATTGTCCTCCATTTACACTTGATTGTTTCTCTCCAAAATTTGCATTAACACCATTCTTGTTAACACCAATCACAGATACCTCACTTTCCAAATTTGCATTTAACGTTGATCCATTCTTATTAGCACCAAACACAGGGCCAGTTTTTCCAGTCACCAGATTAAAAAATGAGCTATCTTTATTAGAGCCAAACACAAAATACCCATCATTCAGACTTATATTGGACTTCAAGTTATCTATATTTGTACCGAAAGAAGAATTTCCATTATGCAAATCCAAATTCGGTATTGAATTAATCTTATCAGCACCAAAAACAACACCCGTGCTACAAAATTTTCCAGGTACACTCCAACTGTCACTGCATTCCCCATTCTCCAAACCAGCACTTTTTCCCACATTGATATCGTTGTTACCCCCAAACGCAAAGCCTACGTAATTGCCAAACTTTGCGTTTCCATTACCAAGACCACTAAACCCACTAGAATTACTTCTAGTAGCTTCATTGACTTGGCCTGAACTATCAGAATGTGCCATATTAGACGAGTTAGAACTACTTTTCACTGATTTTCCATTTTGAGAAGCACCCAGTTGCTTTTTCCTCATCTTCGTCATCCTCGGTTTCATCCGACCCGAAAAATTCGATCTTCCCGGACACGTGTTCTCGCACTCAAATCCACCAGCACCACTTAAACTGTCAGAAAAATTGACACTTGCTGAAGATTTCGAGTCCCGATTATTCAACAAATCCGGGTTAGGGCTTTGAAAAGAGGGGAATGAGGCAGTCATCGGCGGCGACATTATATTGTTTCGGGTTCCGCAAGACAGTTAATTGCCGAACTAGGGTTTTGAGATTGGGGATCGCTCCAAACTTCAATCTCACTACTGTTCAACTTTGCTTAAATTGAAATTGAAAACACAATCAAAATTTGGAAAAAAGAGAGTCGTGGAGCACAGGATTTTGGTATGTGGGGTTTAGAATTTGGAAAATTATTCTTGATTTGAACCCTGAAAATCGCCGATTTGGAAATTTTATATTGGTGGAATATTTGCAGTATTTTTGTAATTATTTTAACTAAAATTTTTAGATTATTTATTTTAAATTATGTTAATTGACTAAAAAAATAAAAAAAAATGGAGCAAAGTTTTGGGAGCAAGAGTACGAGTATGATCGTGGGTTTGGGCGCAATCGAGACATTTGAACCGAGATCCAATCGATCAAAAGCTCAAAATAGTGCAATGACTCTTTTCTCTTCAATTTTGATCCTTGGCTCAAATGGGTATGAATTAAATTGTAACATAATATCGTTCAAGGTCGGTCAAATAGTTGTGTTGAGTTAAACGTCATTTCCTTTCAATTTTCAAACATTTTCGCCTGATAGTATTACATTTTCATCCCAATCATTGAAACATGACCTTTGGATGAATGATCACGTCCTAGACTATAAATATTGCATTTCTTCGCCTCAAGTTCCGAATCTTTTTTCCATCTTCAATACAAATAAAGTTATTCTTTTCTCAAATTATTTTATTTGACAAAAACGAGGTAGTTTACTTTTCCATATCACGATAGGTTGTAGTGTTGATCCATAGGTATGAAATCCTTTATATCATGAGAGAAAATTGCTCGAGAACTTCAACACTAGAGGGACATAATTTGTTTTAAAGACACAATGTAACGTTGTTGTACTCATGTTACTGTCAATTTATTTTATCGGTTGTGCTACGTGTACATAATAGGACCATATTTGATAGCATTTAAATTAAAAAAAAAAATTCTACATACTTATTTTCAATTACATATTCACACAATAAAATATTTTGCACGTAAACCCAAAATTTTTTTCTGCTTTTTAACCACATATTCTCCAAAAATTCACTATTTAAAACATTACTTTTGGTAAATAATGACCATCAAAAAGGGACTAAATTTACATAATGGCTTATATATATACATAATGTGGTAAAATATGATTAGCTTATAATTTCTTCAACCAAATTAAAAAAAAAAAAATAAATAATCATTTTTTTTACGGGTTAATTTCACAAATGGTCACTGAAGTTACAGAAAAATTTCAAAATGATCACTGAAATTCCAAACTTGCATAAACGGTCACTCAACTT
>CAIGRT010190879.1:0-22365 GCA_903798405.1 Fraxinus platypoda | reverse complement strand
CACGTATTAGAATGTTGCGATAAATCCCTTTAGCAACATTTAACTACCAAATGTTGCCTTTTATGTGTTGCAAATGATGTTTTTTGGTGTAGTGATTATTAAGCTTATGAAAATAAAAATTAGAAAAATTAACAAATTTAGTACGCTGAAATTAAAGATAAATCAAACTATATAGTATCTTGTGTGTTCTCGTCATGAATTTTTTCATATGTCGAATTTTGGTACTTAATTTGACTTTTTATAATCGTTATCACTATTGTCTTTAGCGTATTATTTATGCTTTTGAGATCGTAACATCTATAACTTTGGATTTACACATATAAGATCTGTGGGCTCCGGCATTGCTCTTCGAGGATGGGTTTGGTTGAGAGAATAAATATGCGGATATGAAAAATAAAAAATAAAAAAAGTAAAATAAAATATATAGAGTTAGATCAAACATATCACTGGTTCAAAAAAAGAAAAATTGATTGCATACTGTTATACTCACTTTCGAATTTGTCATTTTTAGTAATTTCATTCACTTTAGTAACTCTTCCTAGGTACATAGAATAAAACCTTAATAATGTTTGATATAATGAAATAAACACGAAAAAAATAAGATAATTGATAAATTACTTTTGTACGCATCTCTTTTATTAGTCTCGTTGAGTACAAGATCGACCAAAAAAATTAAAATCAAAATTTACTAGATGTAGGTTGAGTCGCTTTACATTAAATAGTCTATCAATCTTAGAATTTTTTTTTTGAGTGGATGTACATTTTCCAACGTCACATCTATATTTCTTTCAATGTTTCGTCACTCATTCTCAATACTCATCGTTGTTAATTTAATTTGAAACTTTAATTTGGGAAAAAGAAAATGGTAGAAACACATCCATATATCTCCACTTTTAGATACCTCCAAGAATAATGTGAAGTAGTTTGATATTAAAGTAGCTTTATTCTTTAAATAATAACCACATCTTTTCTCTTTCTCGTGATGTTTTAATGTCCATTTTGATCCATGCATTATTTAGGGACACCATAAAAAGAAGAAAAGTTTTTACTTTAACTCTTCATTAATTTAATTAGAATTAATATCCATTATTTATTTTATGAATTTTTATATAACAAATTATGATAAAAACATAAAAGAATACACCCGTGATGATAACATTATATTTTCGGAATTATTTATATAATTTTATTGCTGTCGCTTAACTTATGCTAAGCAACATTGACATTGCACATTAATTGATTGATCAATCATTTAATTTATGGGATGTATCATAAGTTTATTCACCAATTAATTAATGTGGCATATCAGTATAGTGTTACTTAGCGTAAGCTAATCAATAGTACTTAGATAATTTTTTTCATCTCTCTCTATATGAATTTATATTCTTAGAGTAAAAAGTGTTTCTTTTTATACATAAATAATAACTTTATGAAAAATCCAGTTGATTCATGATCTCTCTCTCTCACACACACACATATAGTAACTTGTGGTCCACATATATTTTCTCCTAGGCAAGTGATCATGAAAGTTGAACCTTAGTATAAATTATAACATCTGCATGCAAATTCATTACATGCTTCAAATCCAAACAAAGAAATCATTGATCATATACATTTAAGCATTAGTCCATCTCCATGGCTCCAAACAGAGAATCATTAGTCGGAAATTACGCGAAAAACGACAACATGGTTCATAAAAAACCCTCAAGGCTCTCAATGGAAAACCTCCAAAGAACAGTTTCAGACATCTCATTCCAGCTCAATGAACTCCTAACCAAAGAAGAAAAAGAATCAGAATCTGCTGCTTCTGCTTCTGATAACAAAAAGGTACTTATTCTTCCCCCAATATCCGAAATCGAAGATGCCAAGTGCGATTCCTGCGGCATGTCCGAAGAATTCACCCCAGAATACATCAAAAAAGTGCGCGAAAAATTCTCGGGGAAGATGATTTGTGGGCTGTGTTCAGAAGCCGTGAAGGAAGAAATGGAGAAAAATGGTGGAAAGAGAGAAGAAGCGTTGAAAGAACACATGAATGCATGTGCGAGATTCAATAGGGTGGGTAGGGCATATCCTGTACTGTTGCAAGCAGAAGCCATGAGAGAAATTCTGAAGAAAAATAAGGCAAAATCCCTTAACCCTAGAGAGAAGGGTGAGGGGGTAGGAGTGCAGAAGAAAGGTGGGATTGCTAGGAGTTCAAGTTGTATTCCAGCCATTACAAAGGAGATTAATGCTCATAATCTGGTGAAGTGAGTAGCAGAAAATTATTTATTTCAAAGAGAGAGAGGGTGTTGGATTACTTTACGCTAATTAATGGAGTTTTAGGGTAATCTGGATTATTAACTATCATAAGATCGAGACCACATCCCATCTGTTTAAGGATTTAGCTAACTCAATAATAGATAATAGTTCTTTAAATTAATAGATAAAAATGTATTATAATCAATGTGTTACATTCTGGTTAGGAACAATCTCTATCTCACTCTCACTCTCTCTCACACATAATATAAAGAGAAATTTTGTAAATATAGCTTGACAGATACGCATGTATCTGTCAAGCTCTCTGTACAAGTAGAATAATTGTAATATAAAACATGTATAATAAATCTATGATATTCTCTGCTGTTTTTTCTCGATGTCTTGGGATTATTTCTTTATAGTTTGATTGTGTAATTAGTGTAAATTTTTCCTTCTATAGTTATTTGTAACAATTTTCTCTTTTTAATATATAGACCAAAATATTGTACAAAATCTCATATTTCTTTTAATGATTGTCTCAATTTCCTTGAATTGATAGTTCATAATTAATAAAAAAAAAAAATTTAACCTAAAATTTACAAAAAAAAAAAGATAGAAACTTGAGCATATATATATAGATTATTTAATATCTGACGTTTTATTGTTAAATTTCCATTCGAATTCTATACAATTAGCAACTTCATCCACAGTACACACATAAAAACACGAGATAAGGCTATGCCAACTCGAAAATTCAGACTAATTCAAAATACATAAAGAGCAAAAGGTTTCTGGATCATGTTTTGGGCTGACCCAATTAGTTTCAAAGTGTGCATCATTTGGGTTGGGTCAAGCACACTTCAATTGGGCATTGCATAGATCCCAACACAAACTATAGTTACACCTTAGTTTTACATTTCATTAATTAGATTTTAAGTTTAATAATTCAGAAATTAGGTTATAATTATTTATCTAACATTTATTATAAAGATGAAGGAAAGCCCAATCTCATAATCAGAAGCTTCCATCAAGTACCCAAGCTCGGGCTGAAACTCGCCACCAGATCCACGACTTCCTCCACCTCCAATGAAGATCTTATTTCTTTCTCAAAGCTCTTCATGAACGAGTACAGATCTTGACTCGTCGGACAAAAAATCATCTCGTCATCTGAACTTTTCCGTCACTATATAGATAAGAAATTGGTAAAAAATGTGATGATGGACGGAGAGAGAAATTTGGGTTTTTCTATATTTTGAGGTTTGGCACGTAATTAATACGGTAATTATAATTATATTTAGTTTGAGAGTATTAATCAAAGATGTAAATTTTTTAGGGCAGTGAGCCTAATTTCCCCATAATTATTTATCTAACATTTATTAACATATTATTAGAAAGTTCATTAACTTTAGATAATTTTAACTATAACACTTCTTTTATTGCCTCAATCACAGCCATATATATTCAACCCATGTAGTGGATAAAACTATAATAGATTGTAGTTGGGATTTTCAAGTGCCACAAAAAAATAATATATGTTTAGATATATTTCTTACAATGTCCATACCACTTAGTATACCCTATGTCTTTCGTTTCAAATTTTGCGCTTGAAGATCGTTTAATGTCGCTTATGTCACGTCCAATCAGCAACATATCATCTACATACAACAACAAATAAATAATCACAGCATTTTCATTATTCTTTTTAAAATTCAAATAATGATCAAATGCACTTAAAATAAATCCAACAATTACAACAATAATATCAAATCTTTTGTACTATTGTCTAGGTGATTGCTTTAGCAAGCAGTATTCTTTTATCTATAAAGCCATGTGGCTAACTCATATAAATAGTTTATTCTAAGTCCCCATGCAAGAAATTAGTTTTTACATCCATTGTTCAAGAATTATAATGAGCAACCAATGCAAGCGTCACCCTTTTATAGAAGTATATTTAACAACATTTGAAAATCTAAACCTCGCTTTTGGATAAAATCCTTAGCAACGAGTCTAACCTTAAATCTAAAAGGCTCATTTTCAGAATTTCCTTCTTTTGCACTATAAATCCCTTTACAATCAACTACGAATTTATATGTTGGCCTAAGAACTAGTATTCGGGTCTTATTTTACATTAAGGAATTCATTTCCTCTAGCATGGAAGATTGCCGGTTTCTATGACTAACTACTAATTGCTTCATCTTAAGATTTTGTCTCTTTAAAAACTGATTCCTAGTAAGAAAGTACAGCAAGGGAAAGATAATCTTTAAATCTATATGGTTCCCTAATCTCTCTTCTAGTCCTATATCTAGTCAATTGATAGCCATCTAGATCATTTTGCTGCTCTTTCCCAACCTCTTGAACACTGCTTTTTCTATTTCTACAGAATCAGAAGCATTTTCTGATTCATTTTCCACCTAAACCTCATTAGCAAGGTCAGGTATGGATTCAAGCTTCACCTATAGCTTGGTCCCACTCACCTCTCCTAACTCAGAAACACTTTTAGTATTTTCGTTCCTCCAGTAGGGCATATCTGACTCATTAAAAGTCACATCCCTATTATTAATTATCTTACAACCTCTAAAATTTTTAGTCCATAATCTGTACCCTTTTACCCCTTCAGGATATCCCAAAAATACACATTTTTGAGCCATTGGTTCTAATTTACCAATACTTTAATAAGAATAAGCTCACAACCAAAGAATTTCAAATGAGAATAATCTGATGGCTTATCAGACCGCACCTCCTTCGTTATCTTGCCTTCTAGTGCACTAAAAGGAATTCTATTAATTATTACAACTTCTTCCCATAAGACCTTAGGGACACTAGAACTAACCATCATACACTTTACTTTATCCAAAAGAGTTATGTTCATCTTCTCAACAATCCCATTTTGCTAACTGGTATAAGGCACAATATTGTGTCCTAAAATCTCATTAATTCTACATAATCGATCAAAATCAGAATTGTAAAATTCCAAAACATTATCAATTTTAAGTATTTTAATCATTTTACTAATATGATTTTCTATTAATGCTTTCAAATTTTAAACTTTTCAAAGGTATCATATATTTTTTGACTAAAAAATCGAAACCTTTCTAGATAAATTATGAATCAAGAAGAGAAAATATTTATTTTCTCCTTCAGTGAAAGTAGATGAAAGTCCCCATAGATCAAAGTGCATATATTCCAAAATAGAAATAGATTTATGATTTCCAGCATTAAAGTGCAGTCTTTGTTGTTTGCCTAAGGTGTAAAATTCATAAAATAGGACTTTGAAAATAGTCATTTTCAAATAGCCTCTTTTTTTGAAGAATATGAAGGCCCTTTTCACTAACATGAGCCAATCTATTGTATCACTTGACATCAGTTTAAGCATCAGAAGCACTTTTAGTATTTTCATTGCTCAAGCTGGGCATATCAAACTCATTAAAAGTCACATCCCTACTATTAATTATCTTACAACCTCTAAAATTTTTAGCCCACAATCTGTACCCTTTTACCCCTTCAGGATATCTAAAAATACACATTTTTGGGCCATTGGTTCTAACTTACGAATACTTTAATGAGAATAAGCTGCACAACCAAAGAATTTCAAATGTGAGCAATCTGATGGCTTATCAGACCACACCTTCTCAAGTATCTTGCTTTCTAGTGCACTAAAAGGAATTCTATTAACTATAGATTACAGCTTCTTCCCATTAGACCTTGGGGACACTAGAACTAACCATCATGCACCTCACTTTATCCAAAAGAGTTATGTTAATCTTCTCAACAACCACTTTTGCTAAGTGGTACAAGGCACAATAGCGTGTCCTAAAATCTCATTCATTTTACATAACTGATCAAAATCAGAATTGTAAAATTTCAAAACATTATCAATTTTAAGAATTTTAATCCCTTTACTAATATGATTTTCTATTAATGTTTTTCAAGTTTTAAACTTTTAAAGGTATCAGATTTTTTTTTTATTAAAAAATCCCAACCTTTCTAGATAAATCATGAATTAATGAGAGAAAATATTTATTTCCCCCTTCAATGACATTAGATGAAGGTCATCAAAGTGCATATATATTCCAAAATAGAAGTAGATTTATGATTTCCAACATTAAAGTGCAGTTTTGTTGTTTGCCTAAGTTGTAAAATTCATAAAATAGGACTTTGGAAATAGTCTTTTTAAAATTGCCTCTTTTTTTTGAAGAATATGAAGGCCCTTTCCACCAACACGAGCCAATCTATTGTTTTGAGTAAATTAAGATACGTAAACTATTATCTTTTTTAATTTAATTATCATATTTTATTTTTACTATGATCTTATAGTATTTATTGAAAAAAAAATGTTACAAAGTATTGTTCAGATATTTTTTAAAAATAGGGTAGATGGCGTAATTTCCACAAGAACGAAAAACATAATTTAGCTACGTATAAATCAGAATCCAAAGTCTTTAAGTGGGCCCATTAGCCATCTTAGACAAAGTGGTACCCATGTCACACAATGTAATAGAAAATACACAGAAAGCAGTGTGAAAATACACACACAGATAGATATGAGAGAGACAGTATAGTTTGTCGTCTCTCTCCTCCCATCTCTGTCCACCAAATAGCCTTCCTCTTGGGAATCAGTAAAACCCAACTCTCCTTTTACAACATTACCCCCAAAAAATTTTGTGGGTTTTTCTCCTTTTCTTTAAAAGCACCTCATAAATTTTTGTGAACACCTGCAAGAACTTTTTGAATTTGTTTCTGAGAATATTATTTCATAGAGCATTAGATCTCATAATGCTTCAGGTAACTTCTTGTTTATTTCAATTTCTCTTTAAAGTCTAACCTTTTTGCTCTTTCTGCACACATTTGTTGAAAAATATGTGTCAAGTTCTTTTGATTGAGCTGTTTTACGTCTCTGTAAAAATAGATATTTAAGCCTTTTTTTTCTTGGACGAACAATCTGAAAAAAAAGGTTTTTTAAATGGTATTTAATACCTAAGTATCTTATTTTTGGATAATTTTTATGCTTAGCTTTTGTTTTAAGGCAGCTTTGTGCTAATTTGACCCAAAGGGCAGGAGCTTCTTATCTTAAATTAAAAAAATGAAAAATAAAATAATGCAAGATCAACTTCATTTCTGCACAGATTTCTTGCTGTTTACTTGACATTTTTATACACTGTTATTATCCTCTGGATATGAATTTGGAAAAGAAGTGGGTTTTTAGATTACAATTTGTCTTAGATGAAGTTGAGATTGCGAAAAGAAGTTAATATTTTCCTTTTTATTCATAGGATGTGTTGATTATAAACATGGAAACCAACTTATAATTTGGGCTCAAAGTTCACATGTAAGTGAATAGATGTTGGTAGATTGGATGGAAGATAAGGAATCTTCGCCCTTGTTTGAGCCCAGTTTTTGCCCTCAAAATACATTTTTGAACAGTGATTTGACCACATTTCAACTACACATTCTTCAATAAAATAATATTACACACAAATCTAAAACTTCTTCTTATTTTTAACCATACATTCTCCGTCATAACACTATTACAAAATGCATTTTTTGAAAAATAATGGGGCTCAAACAACCCCTCCTGAAAAGGAATTTGGATTCACATTTTAGAACCCTAACTTTATGCATTACGAAAATAGAATTTGCAGTTCAGAAATCTTGGTTATTGTTGCAGGTACAGGTTTTGGATGTTCAGATGACATAAATGAGAGAGGAGTTAAGCACGAGAGAAATGTGCAAAATTTTGGAGTACTTATAACATTGGAAGGTGTAATGATATATCACTAAATGATATAAGATCAAAAGGCTTTCTCCTAAATCCATGTGATTCATTGATAGAAAGCAAGTCCAAGTGATGGGTTCTTTTCCTCGTAATTGTGAAATTGTCGAAGAAAAAGAGGAGCCGAATACATTCCGGCACCATCAAACTCTTCATCAAGTAAGAGCGCAAGACATGGAGCGGAAGCCTCCAATCCTGAAAAAAGGATCTAAGAAAACTCTGGAAGATGATATCAACAAGCTCTTTGAGGCAATCGATCTCAGATCATGCAAGAGTCTGGATCTCTCCGACTCGCGAAGAAATTCCTCTAAGAAGCCAATGAAGGTTGCTGGGTCTCAGTCACCAGGAATTGGATTTTCCGAGCCCGTGTCTTTGAAGCAGGCACTGAGGGGACTGTGCATTTCTCAAGCAGCAGAAATGGCTGCCATGAGACGGTTATCAATGCCACCAGCATCTCCTAGGATTTCAGAAGCTGGTAAAATTACAAATTTGTACAGGTCTGTCGTAGTTGAACCAGGGAAATCTGGTTTTCCTCACTTGGGAGGTGGAGCTCCTGCAGTGAAATCTGCAAATCAAAGTGCCCATTCTTCTCCTCGTTTTGGTGTTAAACCAATATTTAAGAGTGCAGGACCTACTTCTGGTGAATCTGATCATCCCCTGACTGAACGTAGGGGAGATGGAATCAGAATATCCCCGGTACTAGAGAAAAGCACTGCGTGTTCTTCAGACAAGCTACCTCGGTACCTTCAAGAGCCTAAGATGAAGTCAGCAAACAAAACTGCCCATTCTTCTCCTCGTTTTGATACTAAGCCAATCATTAAGAGTTCTGAATGTACTTCTGGCGAATCTGGTCGCCCCCAGGCTGAATGTTTAGGGGATAGTGTTGGAAGATACCTTGTGCAAGAAGAAAGCACTACATGTTCTAAGAAGCTGCCTCAGTATCTAGAGCCTAAGATGAAGTCAGTAAATCAAAGTGCTCACTCTTCTCATTTTGCCATAGAATCTTCTTGCAGGCATGATGAATGTGCACCAGTGTCCACAGAAGTTGAAATCCAAGAAATGGAAGCAGAACCCTCTCAGGAGGAAAACCATACTTCAATCTCTTCTCTACCTTATTGTAATGCTGACGATAATGCCCCAAAGCCAGATAAGAATTTTACTGGATCAAACAGTATTGTGAGTGGTCCAAGTAAAAATACTTCCGCCTCCGCTAAAGTAGCAAATAAAGCAGCGCCTAAGCTACGAAGGAAGGGAAGGTTGCAGGCTTTACCTTTGTCAAGCACAGGGAAAAGCAATAGGGATGTCAAGTCAACAAGAAGCACTTCCCGTGCAGTCAAACCAGCCCTCAGGAACAAGAATCTCATTGTTAAGAAATCAAAGAAGGTATTGGTATTAGCGGATGGAAATTCTTCTGCATCTTATGAAGTAAGCAGTGCTTTGGATCACAATTCTGGCCCACCTATCTGTCAGAGGTGTCAGTGTTCTTTGAAGGATACAAAATACGAGTCTCATAAGGACCACCCAGTAGCTATCGTTGCTGAAGTGAGTACAAGTAGTAGTAAGTATGATGCAATCAAATCGGACTTAACTCCAAATCGCCGTGAGGATAGTGTCACTCCCTTGGTCAAAACTCACATGACCTCAAAATATAAAGAGAAAGGAGAATTTTCCCAAAGCTCAAAGAGCAGTATCTGTGATTTTAGCAGTAGCACTACTAGTCTTAGTGAAGACAGTCTAAGTGGGTCGAGTTGTGGCAATAGACCACATATGTCAAAGGATTTGAGGTGGGAAGCGATCAACAACATAAGAAAACAATATGGATTCCTAGGATTGCATCACTTCAATTTATTGAAAAAGCTTGGTTCTGGAGATATTGGCACTGTTTATCTGGCTGAACTGATAGGAACAAACTGCTTATTTGCAATTAAGGTTATGGATAATGAGTTCTTGGCAAGAAGGAAGAAAATGTCTAGAGCTCAAACGGAAAGAGAAATTCTGAGAATGCTTGACCATCCATTTCTCCCGACACTGTATGCCCAGTTTACTTCTGACAATTTGTCATGTTTAGTTATGGAGTTCTGTCCAGGTGGAGATCTACACGTCCTCCGCCAGAAGCAGCCTGGTAGATATTTTCCTGAACACGCAGCAAGGTATCAAATTGCTTGTTGCATCTTGTGTTATTTGCATCGGGAAAAATAATGAACAATATTAATTATAATTTACAGTAGAAGTTGTATCTGTTTTTTATTTATTGACTATGGAAAATATTATGTGCAATAGAAATGGTGATCAGTACCTTGAACCAATTCTTTATTTAATTACTGGCAAGAACAATAATGGTAAGGGTAAAAGTAAAAATATTTACTTCTAAATACCTATTGATTTTTGTCTAGGTAAACTACTTGAATGGTAATGATTTATGCAATTTCGTTTTGAAATAAATGTTTTATATGTTAGTTTTGACAATGAGCTGGCCAGCTTGAAAATGATACGTACAAGACTCTTAGGCTAGCCTAAATGGATTATATCCAAAAGACTGCATGTTGAATGTAGCTTCTGAGACGATGCTAAGGTAGAAGTTTCTTTTTGCAACACAGATGAAACTGAGTCAAACGCGTAAACTTTGTGACCTATGAAGTGTTACTTTTCCACTTCTGAGTATGCACATTTCTTTTTCCGAGTCTAAAGTAGGTGCAGACCCGAAACTAAAAGAAATTCAGGTCCGCTTTGGGAAATGATTCATCATGTTTTCTTAGTTGTATTCTTTGCTTACAACTCTTTTGTACCTGCAGATTCTATGTTGCTGAGGTCCTGCTTGCTCTTGAATATTTGCACATGCTTGGTATTGTGTACAGAGATTTGAAACCCGAAAACATTATGGTCCGAGAAGACGGTCACATCATGCTAACAGATTTTGATCTGTCACTTAGATGTTCTGTTAACCCGACCCTCCTTAAATCTTCTTCACTGGGAGTGGAGCCACCTAGAATATCTGGTCCATGTGCGGGGTCTAACTGTATTGATCCTTTCTGTGCTGGACCTTCATGTCAGGTTTCATGCTTTAGCCCTAGGATTTTACCTGCCAGTGCAAAGGCAAGGAAACAAAAAGCCGAAGCTTCTGCCCAGGCTAGATTGTTACCGCAGCTCGTGGCCGAACCGACCGAGGCACGATCCAACTCGTTTGTTGGTACCCATGAGTACTTGGCTCCAGAGATCATTAAAGGAGAAGGCCATGGGAGTGCAGTTGATTGGTGGACGTTTGGTGTTTTCTTGTACGAACTTCTTTACGGGAAGACGCCCTTTAGAGGTGCTGGAAACGAAGACACATTAGCCACTGTGGTGTTGCAAAGTCTGAAGTTTCCGGACAGCCCTATTGTTAGTTTCCAGGCAAGGGATCTGATTAGAGGTCTGTTGGTGAAGGAACCTGAGAACCGGTTGGGGACGGAGACTGGAGCTGCCGAGATCAAGCGACACCCATTCTTCGACGGCCTAAATTGGGCACTGATACGCTGTGCCATTCCACCTCAAATTCCCGAGTTCTATGATACCGGAATTTCCAAAATAGCACCTCAGGAAGAGGAGAAGTATCTGGAATATAGTGCTGCAGGAGAGCACTTGCAATTTGAGTTGTTCTAGCAAAAACATATTTGTTGGGAAGAAAAATACTGTCTGGTAAAGCTATTTTGTAACTACATCATGCTTATAATGTATATTGTTGAGAGTATTGCACCAAATTTCTCTTATTGGGCCTGACGGAAATTTATATGATGGTGACTATTTAGTCCTAACACATATTTATCATGGTTTTGCGTGATTTTCAGTTGAGTTTATTCTTCCAGGAATTCTTACACACTCAAACAGGTAGCCTAATTATTCCTATTGCAGTTTTTATGTGGGGATTGGTGCACTCCCTTATTGTTATGTTCGGTAAGGTAATCCCGACAGTATAAGACATTGTTAAGAAAAAGAATTTGTTCAATAATGCTTACTAAACATCAAGAATACAGTTCATCTGAAATTGATTCTTGCTAGAGTTCTTTGGCCGACCTTTATCCTAGCATGAGTGCTACGTAAAGGGTTGAAGAAAATCGTCTCCAACTACTAGATATGCTTTTTGACGTGGGGTATTAACCGCACTTGTCGGTGTTAGTGGGGCTGGAAAGACCACCTTGATGGATGTCTTGGCCGGAAGAAAGACCGGTGGATATATTGAAGGGACTATCAGCATTTTGGGTTACCCAAAGAACCGGTCCACGTCTGCACGAATTAGTGGATACTGTGAGCAGAAC
The DNA here is from genome assembly GCA_903798405.1 of Fraxinus platypoda. Classification (NCBI taxonomy): domain Eukaryota; kingdom Viridiplantae; phylum Streptophyta; class Magnoliopsida; order Lamiales; family Oleaceae; genus Fraxinus; species Fraxinus platypoda. Next base: position 10,071 of record CAIGRT010190879.1, on the reverse strand, counting down.
GATATTCATTCACCCAATGTTACAGTTTATGAATCTGTTCTGTATTCTGCTTGGCTGCGTATTCCTGCAGATGTGAAAACCAATCCTAGAAAGGTATACTGTCATGGATTATGTCTAAAATCCTAAAACCAGAGATAAATAATGAATGAACAAAAAGAAAATAGAAATGTACACAGAAATACAGAAAGTGGTTCACCCTCAACATGAGAGCAATATCTATTATCCAGATTTTTCGCTAAATTGAGAAGAGGTTCACAACGGAGATCTCACTCTCTATTTTGTCTCTCATACAAAAACAGCCCCTCTAATTCCCTTTAAATAATATACTAGCGTAGGAATCTAGGACAACATAGTACAAAATGGTGAATGTCTAATGCACCCCTTTATTGAAAAGTATAATTAGACTACACAATCCAACATATATTACTTGATTATTTGAAATTGTTTCTCTGAGTTTACATGGCAGTATTTTTTTCTTTTCGACCTACCTTCTTTATTATTATCTTGATTATAGATGTTTGTCGAAGAAGTGATGGAACTCGTTGAGCTTAATTCGATAAGAAATATCTTGATCGCGCTTCCAGAAGTAGATGGCATGTCAACAGAATAGAGGAAGAGGCTAACAATAGCTGTGAGTTGGTTATCATCTTCACGGATGAACCAACATCAGGCCTTGATGCTATAGCTGCTGCTATTGTTATGCATGCTGTGAGAAATACAGTGGATACAGGCAGAACTGTGGTCTGCAAAATTCATCAACCATGCATAGACATTTTTGAAGGTTTTGATGAGGTGTGGTCGATAATTTTGATGCATTGTGAGATTCTTTTTATTTATTTGTTTATTCTCGAATCTTCCTTTCTTTTCCGATGCCTATCTACAGCTAATTATTGAGCTTCATGCAGGTGCTTCTGATGAAGAGAGGAGGGCAGGTCATTTAAGCTGGACCACTTGGTCACAACTCCCACAAGCTTATAGAATATTTTGAAGCATCATTTGCTGCTGTTCTTGTTTGATTCAAACTATCAAGCAAACCATTTAATTTCCATGCATAATTACTTATTTTCATGTTTCTTCAGTTCTGATATATTCTTGGTGATTCGAGTATTAATTACTAACCACTATGAATTACAAATGGAGTGTGATTTTTTTTTTTTAACATGCGCCAGGCTGTTCCCAGGATTCCAAAGATTAGAGACGAGTACAATCCAGCTACTTGGATGCTGGAGATTAGCATGCCAGCAATCGAGAGTGAAATAGTAGTCGATTTTGCTGATATATATGCCAACTTCTCCCTTTATCGGTAAGTAAAACATGAAATAACTTTTTCTGAGCGATTGTTAATTATTTTTTCTGATATTTAGATATCCTGAATATTATTTTTCCATCGAAAACAATTTTCAGAAGAAATCAAGAACTAATCAAAGAACTCAGTTCCCCTCCACAAGGTTCCAAGGACCTCTATTTTTCAAATAAGTACTCTAGTCATTTCTTACTCAGTGCAAAGATTGTTTCTGGAAGCAGCATTTGTCTTAATGGAAGAACCCGTAATATACTGGCATCCGGTTCTGCGTGACAGTAGTCAGGTATTTTATTCCGCATCACATATTTTGGGACGAGGGACAGGAAACGTAAGTCCATAATTTCCTTATCATTTTCTTTTACAGTGGTATTTCTTGAGTTTTGTTAAAATTCGAACAAGAATTATGTATATTGGTATCACTTGTTAAAATAAAAGAAAATGAGATTGTAGCAATCGCAACACAAGAACAATTGACAGTTGAATTAATAATTTATTAATATAGAGAAAAAAATATAAAATAATTGTGTTTCTAACTTGATTCTAATTTATACAAAGTCATATAAAAGTCAAGAATCACGTGTGCTATATATAAGACTCAAAAGAATATGTTATGCTTGGAAAGAGGATAAAAAACCACGTCAAAAGAAGGAAACAATTTTGTCTCGGATATATACGGCGCTCGAGCGGCCCGGAGTGTTAGGCGAGAGGTAGGCCAGCGACGAGATAGTGCTTCCAATGGTGCCCAGCGTTGAGTTTTAGTCCAAATTGATTCCAAGCGCCAAATTTTTACCCCAAAAGTTCCCGTACCTCTTTCAACCAATCCACGAACATCCAGCAGAATTTGGTTCACAAAATAATTCAACTGCAATGAACAAACTTAAAAATTCTCCACCATGAGACAAATTCCACTGTAAGGAATAAACCAATGACTCTTCACTCCAAAAAACTCTCCAACAAAAATTCTCATCCTCTTTCACAAAGTCCAACCAGGATAAATCTAATTAACTGAATCCAAGCACTGCTCAACAGAATTACATCGAACACCAAAATTTGCTTGAATTATCACTACGAGAAACAAAATCACAAATAATTCAAAAGTTATCAAAATGGCCGAAACACGCCCTGAAATAGAATCAACCCAACCAAATGCTCATGTCGAAGGTTCCTTGCTAGACTCAATACTTTCAACCACACTTAAAGCGTACGCCACTAAATCAGCGTCCCCGTACCTTTGTGGAGCCCTAATATTTCGCCTGGGTCTGTCTCTAACAATTGAATACGATGTCACCGTTGGTAGCGACGGCAAAGTGGCATTATCCATAACCTCTAAACTCGATTAAGATGTATTCTTCAACATGGTCCCAAACCAAACTCCAATGGTACTTTACCAAATTGAATATCCACCAAAGTGCTAAACCTCTGTTGATTGATCTTAAAAAATTCTGAACAACCTTGCAAGATATACAATTGGGACATTCGTTGTCCCTCCAACACAACATGGGCACTTTTCAAACCTTCAAGACTTCACCTTCACCAATGATCTTGTATCCTTTTGAATCAAGAGTAGTCAAGGAAATAAGATTTTTCTTCAAATTTGGAACATGTCTCACTTCATCAAGTGTTTTGACCGTCCCATCCAACATCTTAAGTTTGATCATTCCAATGCTAACTATTTACAGGGTGCGTTGTTGCCCATAAAAACAACACCTTTCGAACATTCTTCATATATTGAAAACAAATTCCGATTATGACACATATGAAAAATGCAAGCTGTACAAGAATCTGATTCTCGTCAGGTTTGGAATCGCCACCAGAAATAACCAAAAGTTCTCCATCACTCAAAACAGTTCTCTACAACATCGACTTTACCTGAAGTTTCTAATTGTCTTCCCTTCTGATTTACAGTCAATTTTTCTTTAGTATGCAACTTTTAGCAATCATTCTTAACGTGCTCCTTCTTCTTGCAATAGTTACAAACTTTATTACCAAAGTTAGACTTTGAACTACTCCCCTCATAACCATCGTGAACAACAAGGCCCTCTCATTGAGTGATCCAACAAGATGCTTCATTTTCTCATTTGAAAATAAAGCGGCATAAAGTTCTTCAACGATGAGAGTATCGCGACTATATAATATCGGGTCTCTAAGTGAAATATATGAAGCAAGCAATGAACACAATAAAATCAAAGTCAAGCCCTCTTCATCATACTTAGCCTTCAAAGTTTCCAAATCGGCGATAATTTCTTTAAAGACAGCAAGGGGATTTTCTAAGGATGTACCTTCTGTCATGCAATGAGAATACAAATGCTACTTCAAGTGCAATTTGCTAGTTAGTCTCTTAGTCATGCACAATTGCTCAATCTTCAACTATAACAAGGTTGCGATTTTCTCTTTCAAAACGTCCCGAAAAATATTATTCGAAAGATGAAGATGAATCTATGATAGGGTCTTTCGATCATTATGTTGTTTCTCCTCCATTGACCAATTTGAGGGCATTCTGTAAAATCCCAACAAAGCATTGTCCAAATCCATTTGAGCGAGTACTACTCGCATCTTCACCTACTATAACGAAAATCTAGTGTTGCGATCCAAAAGCGGAATATCATACTTCATGGTTGCCATCACAAAAACAAAAAATCTCAAACAAATCAAACATTAAGCTCTAATACCACTTGTTAGAATCCGAACAAGAATTATGTATATTGATACCACTTGTTAGGAATAGAAGAAAACGAGATTTTATAACACAATATGAAGTAGCAATCACAAAACAAGAACAATTGGCAAAGTAATGAAGAATTTATTGATATAGAGAAAGAATACAAAATAATTGTGTTTGTAACTTGATTCTAACTCAACAAAGTCATATGAAAGTCAAGAACCACGTGGGCTATATATGTCCCAAAAGAATATGTTATGGTTAGAAAAAGGTTCAAAAATCGCGTAAAAAAAAAGAAATAAATTTTTCCTGGATATATACGGCGCTCTTGCGGTAGCCTCGCGCCGGCGAGCGGTGCGCGACACTTGAGCGTTAGGCGGCGGTAGGCGAGCGACAGCGACAGCGACAATGCTTCCAATGGCACCCAAGAGCTGAATTTCGGTCCAAATTGATTCCAAGCGCCCAATTTCTGCCCCAAAACTTCTCATACCTATTTATCACCTCTTTCAACCAATCCACGAAGATCCAAGAGAATTGGGTTACAAAATAACAAGTTCAAAGTTAAAAGAAGAAAATAAAATGTAAATGGATACTTCACATTGATACTGCAACACAATACCATTCTTGTTATATGGTTCGGCTTGGGCTTGGTTAAACGAAATCACACATTCAATTTCTTCATGTATTTGATCGCCTATGACATGATCCTATTATTGATTTTTGAAAAGCTTGCATTTATATCTAAGTCGACTTTAAATTTCCGGAACAGCCAGAACAACAAGATCTATAGAACCTTTTGGGAGCCATCTATGCTTCTGTTCTTTTCCTTGGAGCCACCAATAGTTCTTTTGTGCAAGGTGTTGTTGCTATACAGAGAACAGTATTCTACCGCGAAAGGGCAGCTAGAATGTATTCAGCATTGCCTTGTGCATTTCCTTAGATATCATTATCCATCACCTTATAAACTCCTTTGCTTGTCAAATTGTCTTTCTGCAAGCTAGCATTTTTTCATGCAGAAGCATCAGATGTATTTTATAATAAGGACTAAAATCGTATTAGGCACACCGCACATGATCAACATCCATCTGTCTAAATATCTTATTTGCTTTAGATGGCCGTAGAGATAATCTAAGTCGCGCAGTTCAGACTATTATCTACTCTCTTCTACTCTATTCAATGGTTGAATTCAAGTGGGCAGTCGGAAAATTCTTATGGTTCTACTATTTATTTTTTACGTGCTTCGTCTACTTCACTCTGTACTGGTTGATGCTTTTCACGCCGACTCTAGGTCTCCAGATTGCTGCCATTGTGAAGTCTTTCTTCCTCAGTTTCTGGAACTTGTTCTCAGGTTTTCTTATCCCTTGGACGGTGAGTGCGGACACATGAAACTTTATCGTTAAGTCCCAAATTTTAGATATCTAATGGCATGTTTGGTACGTAGTACTATTAGACAGTATGCTAAATCCACTTTACCAAACATGTCATGAAGTTACTTGCGATCTAACCTTTTTTTATGACTGCAGCAAATTCTGATATGGTAGAGTTGGTATTACTATGGTTCGCCCGTTGCTTGGACAATACGGTCTAGTCATCTCTCAAGTTGGCGATAAGTCCTCTCTACTTAAGGTGCCCGGAGCTGGTAATATGACTGTTAAGGGGTATCTTAACGAAAGCTTGTGTTTAAAACACGCCGTCCATTTGTGGGCGTAATGCATTTCATTTTGGGATCTCATTTTCTTCTTCGGCATTGCATTTGGAAAGTTCAAAAACTTCCAAAGAAGATAAGGAGCTTAGCAGATAGCAGGGAGAAAATATAACATAACTGCCTCTTCTTGTTTTCCCCAATTTTTCCTGTCTTTGTACATTAATTTTCTCAATCTCGTGGTCTGATTTTGCTGCCATATTGAGATATAAACATATGTTTGAAAGAATGTAGAATCCTTTTAACCACTATAAACATATTTACTCACTTCTTTTGTAAGAATTATGGCTTAGTTCTATAGCATAAGAATATTACAAAGGTTATAATTTTTTTCGATTATTTTTTATTGATTTTCATATTTTAAAAAAAATAATATATAATGATCTCATTATTAGTATTATCAAATATACTGTTCATATACACGATCAACCTATCATTATTAATGTCCTCACAATATTCATAACATAAACAATGAAAAAATATTAGTGCAATCTTTATTTACTTTTGTAGTAAACTTGTAATGGTGTTCCTCCAATCCTACGGTGGTAAACACCACTCACTCCCGGTGATCGAGCATTCAGCCTATTTTCAAACTTCTCCGGCGGTAGTTTTTGGCTTCTCACAATTGGTCAAAGTAAGTTGATCAAATTTCAACTCCAAGACCTACACAAGTTAAAAAAGATAACAATAAACCAAATATTATAATATGTCACGTGATTGTAAAAATTTGATAGTGAAAAATAAAACTTAGTTCTTTACTATTTAACTATTCTTGTACTTATGTTATAGCTAAACGCATCAATGATCATTATATTTTTTATAATGTTTCTCACGTTGAAATTATTGTTCAAAATCAATAAAATAGATATTGGAATGATAGACGATTTTGCAGGCCAAACCTTGGCCATTTGCGACCGCATGGGACTGTAAGGCCTGCAATCGCATATAAACGCGCAGGGATTATATGCCCTGAAATTGATATATCTATGCGACTATATAGGTTTGTTCTATGCGGTCGCATAGAACTAAAAAATAGTCGTTAGGCTGCTTTTATAGTTTGAATTTTTTATGGTGTTTGGTGAAAAGTTTGCAACTTTTCGTGAAATTGGCACTATTTTGTGGGTATTGATTGAAATCTATAAATACATGATAGATTATCATATATATATATCAAAGAGAAAAAAATCAACAACTTGATATATATTCTTGATTCCAAAATAAAGAATTTATATTCTTCCCTTCATATTCAAATTTCTTTAATAGTGTTCTTGAAGTTTTGATAGAAAACACAAAGTACTTGAGTGTTTTCTATAGCAAGGCTTGATTAATCCTTCAAATCATTTGCCAAAATCTCTTTAAGCACCAAAATTTATTCTGATAGGGAGCAAATATCGTTTGAGGACAACGATTACGTGTTTAAGCTTTTGATTCTTCTTTGCTAGTTCTTGATCTTTTGTTCTTTGTTTCTTCTCCATTCCTCTTTGTGCAAATCTTATTTTACAACAATCTCAAACAATACTCAATGGAGAATGAAAGCACAATGGCGACGGTCAAATTAATGAATCAAGACCTTGTTCGTTTAGATCACTTTGATGGTACCACTTCACGAGATGGCAACATAAATTGATGTTTCTTCTAAAGGCGTTGAAGATATTCAACATCCTTGATCCAAATTTGGCATCGTTACCGAAACCAACAAATGGAGAAACCGATGCCATAAGATCCGAAAGACAAAATCGTGAAGAAGATGAACTTATATGTCGTGGTCATATTCTCAATGCTCTATCCGATCGGCTGTATGATCTATACGCTAACACTTCTTCCGTAAAGGAAATCTGGAATGCTTTGAAAAGTAAGTACAAAGCCAAAGAAGAAGGTATCAAAAAGTTCTTAATTTCAAGATATTTTGATTTCAAATTTCTTGATAACATTCTCTTTCTTCCCCCGAATTCATGAGTTGCAAGCTCTTGTCAATAAGTTGAAGGCAATCAAAATAGAGATTTCGGAAACTTTCCAAGTGGGAGCAATTATTGCAAAACTCCCAAGAACTTGAAAAGGATATTGGAAGAAAATTATGCATAGTTCCGAGGATTACTCTTTGAAACAATTACAGAAACATCTTCGCATTGAGAAAGAGTCAATGGTGAGAGATAAGTGTGGAAACTCTTATGAAGGCACTTCCAATGCCAATACTGTAGAGAAGACCGAACCTTTAAACAAATCCAACAAGGGAAAGCCTTTAAGGAACTTTAATAAGTTTAAGAAGAAGTCCAAAGGTGGTTGTTTTGTATGTGAAAAATCTGGACATTATGCAAAGAAATGTCGACACCAAAAACAAAACAACTCCAAACGAAAGGTAAACTCCATCAAAGAAGACAATATTGTGGCCACCGTAAGCGAAATTAATGCAATCAAAGGAAAAGTTCCTAGTTGGTGGTATGATACATGTGCAACTGTACATGTATCATATGACAAGTCTTTATTCAAAACATATAATGAAGTGGATGGAGATCAAGAGATTCAAATGGGTAACGAAGTTCGCTCCAAGGTGGTTGGAAAAGGAAATGTAGAGATCATCTTCACTTCCGACAAGACCATTACCTTGACTAATGTGCTACATGTTCCCAATATGAATAGGACTTGGTTAGGGAAAATCTCTTAGGAAAATCGGGTATAAAATGTGTTTATGAGTCCGGTAAACTTGTACTATGCCTAAATGAGAAATTTGTTGAAAAATATTATTTTTGTGAAGGAATTGTCAAACTTTGTACCGTTGCCAAGATTGTTAATAATAAAGTTAATTTTGCTTATATTGTTGATTCATTTACATTATGGCATGCTAAATTAGGTCACATAGGTAAGAGTACCATGAAAAGAATGTTAAAATGTGACTTAATATCATATAATGAAAATGATGTATTTAAATGTAAAACATGTGTAGAATCTAAAATGACTAAGAAATATTATCAAAGTGTAAAAATGACTTCTAGTATTTTAGAATTAATTCATACAGATATGTTACACTTATTTGCTTATATGTTGATGACATGTTGATTTTGAGTAATCACATGGATGTAATAAAAGAAACGAAGAGGTTTCTATCTTCACATTCAAGATGAAAGATCTTGGATAAGTGGATACAATTTTAGGTATCAAAGTTACTAAAACTAGTTGGGTTATCATTTAAGTCAATCACACTATATCGAGAATGTGATAGATAAGTTCAAACATTTGAACATAAAAGAATATAGTACCCCTCTTGATCCAAGTTTAAAACTTATAAAGAATGAAGAAAGAGATATTGCTCAATTGGAGTATGTAAGTGCTATACGAAGTCTTATGTACGCAGTCCAATGCACAAGATCGGATATAGCATTTGCAATTAGTAAACTTAGTAGGTTTAATAGTAATTCGAGCAAGGAACATTGGAAGTTTGGAAGAGTTCTTGGATATTTAAAGAAAACCAAGAATTTAGGTCTACAATATACTAAATTTCCGATTATATTAGAAGGATTTACTGATGTTAGTTGGATATCTAGTACACGCGAGAGTAAATCTACTTCAAGTTGGGTGTTTACTCTTGGAGGAGGAACTATTTCTTGGAAATCAAAGAAACAAACATGTATAACACACTCAACTATGGAATCTAAATTTGTAGCACTATCAGAAACGGGAAAAGAAGTTGAGTGGTTTAAGGATCTACTTTATGAGATACCTTTAGGTCCGAAGAATACATCTTCAATATCCATCATGTGTGATAGTCAAGCCACATTAGCAAAGGCATACAACAAGGTATACAATGGAAAGTCTAGACATATGAGTCTAAGTCATGACTACATAAGGAAATTAATCAATAGTAGAATAATTTGCCTAAATTATGTTAAGTCAATAGAGAACTTAGCGGATCCTTTAACTAAACTTCTAAATAGAGATTTAATAACATCTACTTCGAGTAGAATGTGGTAGAAACTCTTAAATTAAAAGATCCACTAATGATAGCAACCCTACTTGTCATTACTTAACAAGTAATTCACGGGTTCAAAGAGTAAAAAAAAAGTCATTCGATACGTGGATAGTTTCAGCATTATAAAATACGCAATAACACTATCCTAATTATATAATGCTGGTTGTTAGTGAAGTGAGAGTTGAGCTTTAAGCTCTTAATGAAGTTCAGTATTAAGTATAAGTATATCTAAAAGTAAAAAAGATATTAGAAGAACTTCACCTAGATGAACTTCGAGATTGAAAAATTTGAGAACATGTAATACTTGTATGTGTGTTCTTACCGGTATCGTTATAAGAAATAATTAGTTCACAGGTTTTTTGCTACCTTTAATTTTGACTTTATTTTGTTTAAATTACACTATGATTAGAGTCAAATCAAAAGATATATAATCCTTATGCATA
>CAIGRT010190862.1:0-31665 GCA_903798405.1 Fraxinus platypoda | reverse complement strand
TATTCAATAATCATTACGCAAACATAATAATATAACTGATGAAGAGAGTTTAATTAGAATATGCATATGTACCATCTACTTCAAATAAGTAATAAAGACAATTGAGCAACTACGGCTATTGAGTGCACAATCTTCAATGTATATGCATAATTAATGAAACTAATACACGCAATTACGAATTATGAAATCGAAAACAGAATTTGGGCAGAAACATAAATTGGGTTACTAAGTGTGCATCTAACTTAAATTGGGTTACTATGGTAATAATATCTAGGGCTGCAGGAGTACAATTGTCATTTACCAATAATTTACTATTTATAACAGCTTCCAATTATTTGCCACCGATAAATTATAATTTTTGGAATAATGATTGATGGAAGAATATGTACTTGAAGAATAATAAAAAACTTTATATTTATGTGTAATATTATTTGGAAAAATTTCAAGAGATTAAATTTGATCCATTTCAAAATTAAGAAACAAAATTTATTATTTCAAAAATTAGATATTAATTAAATTTTATTTATGAAATAACTAATTAAATATATATTTTATTAATTAACTATATTGAGGTCACAATTCTATATTATTCGGTCACAAATTATCAAATTAATTAATCACAAATTATTTATCGGTCACAAATTAAAACTTTTACAGGTCACAATTTTTCATCGATCACACATAAAAAATAAAAAATAAGTCACAATTTATTTATTGGTCGCAAGTTATAAATTTTATAAGTCATGGCTCAAATTTTTAGGTTTTATATGTAGGTCACAATTTATTTATCGGTCACACATAAAAAAAATTGAGTTGCAATTTATTTATCGTCCCAAATCACAAATTTTTAAGACACGTATTATTTATTAGTTACAAAATATCCAATTCATTGCTCACAATCTTAAATAATTGATCATATATTATTTATTGGTTGCAAGTGAACCAATTTACTTGTTACAATCAACAAAATAATTGATAACAAACACCCTAACCCATGCCATCCCACTCACAATCGTCGTACCACCACTGCCACCACCATCTCCATCACCACCGTTAATTGCCACCGCAACCCCAGTCGCCTACACCATCAGCAAAAATCATCATAAACCCCCAACACCACCAAAATATGGAAACCACTACCACCACCACTCCAACAACAAAAATCAAACTAACACCTCACCGCCACCACCTCACCGCCACCACCTGTAGCACCACCATCAAGACATGTACCACTATCGTAACCCACCACCGTACAAACTTCACCGCAGCACCAGTAGCAGGGAAAAGGGTGTCCCCTGCCAAGGTCCCTAGAGCCCCTCCCACCACCACCCTCACTGCCGTCGCCACCATTAGATCCACCATTGTCGTCGCACCTCCACCCACACAACCAACAAAAACTCCCAATACCAAAATCACCCCAAACTACCATAAGCAGCATCAACACTACCACCACCACCACCACCACGCCTCAAGTAAATTAACCACCACCGTATCACCTCATCATTACTACGACGGTGGCATGAAAACTACGGCAAATCAAGTCTAAACACCGCAAAGTAGATCTATTACACCGGCCGCTGCCGAAAACCACGACAACATGAAAATCACCTCGAGTTGCTGCGTGTGATGCCAGAGATGACTCCACCGCTCTCAGATCTTAAAACATGGGGATGACGTCGTCGCTCACTTCGTCCATGTTCGTATTTGCATTTAGGTCCAACAAATAGGCTGGTCCTGTCGCATCGTGCCGTTGTTAAGTCGACGGTGTCATGCTGTGGTCGCGACGGCGGCGTATGCTGTGTCACCTCAAGTGGTGGGGTTCAGTGTTTTAAAATTAAAGAAAGAGAGATAAAGAGAGAGAGAGAAGGAAGGAAGGAAGAGGGAGGGGAAAATATGATTAAAATGTTTTAAAATATTAATATTAATATTAATATTAATATTAAAGTGATGAATTATGATCTGATTTTTGTAAGAACAAACTTTAAATCTGATTTTTGAAATGATAACTTGAAAANAGAGAAGGAAGGAAGGAAGAGGGAGGGGAAAATATGATTAAAATGTTTTAAAATATTAATATTAATATTAATATTAATATTAAAGTGATGAATTATGATCTGATTTTTGTAAGAACAAACTTTAAATCTGATTTTTGAAATGATAACTTGAAAATCGGTTCTATGTAATTTTCACATATTATTTTATTTGGTGAATGTGTAGTTAAAATTAAGAAAGAAAAAAAAAATAATAATAATGGGGGCAAACACTAGTTATATAGGGTGGATAGCTGCCACATTAATGATGACAACACTTGTAATTTGATTTATAAATTTGAGTCCATGATTTTTAAAATTCATTTTCAAACACACATTCTCCAATAAAATAATTTTATGCTTAAATCAATTTTATTTTTTTTACTTTTTAACCACGTATTCTCCAAAAAATGAATATTTAAAAATATATTTTTTCTTCAAAATGGGACACAAACAAACGCTGCTTGAACAAGGGCTTTTGAGCAGATTTGTTGACAGGTGCTGCATGACAATACCTTTATGGATACTTCTTTGTTTTAAAAGTTAAATGAACAAATGACACGTGTTTCCCTATTAAAAATCCCGTCGTTAAGCATGTTCATATAACATGGTTGCATAAATTTTGCCAAACAAACCCTTAAATATTTGACGGAAGTCGGAGAGTAGATTTTAGGGGATTTTGTAAATTGATTTTGGTAAATTTCAGTAATTTATTTAAACAATATTGTACTGATAATTAAATATCACAATCTAGAGTAGTATGTGGATTGTAATGACATGCACATTTTTTCAGGCATAGTTCGATGTCACTGTAGATTTTTAAGAAATTAGTTTTAATTAAATGAATCAGTTAAGAATATAATAAATTTTTATTTATTTCAAAATAATTTTACGTTTCAAAATCAGTATTTGGACATTTTGTAAACTCTTTTGTAATAGTTGGTCATATGGGAAATTTTTTTCTTATTTTTGTAACATCTATTATTGTTAAAATACTTGTATAAGACAATATATTCAACATAATTCTTTGTAAGAAATTATTATTCATGATGGTTAAAATTGAGAATCCAAAGAATCAATCTACTGCCATTTCTGCAAAGCAAAAGATGCCATTCTAATCCTCAAGTCCACAATTACAGCTTGAAAGTTGCAACCAAACGCTAGAAAATTCTTATGCCATTTTTGGCTACGATAGTCTATATATTGCTTAGTCGTGATCAGTCTATCATACCGAACATGTCTTTTGAGGATCGTGTGACCGTTAAAAGTAGAGTGCTATGGTCAAGAATATGCTGGTGGAGGGCAAATATTGAAGCAAGAAAAACTGAATTGGACTTGATTTTGTAAATCTATTTGCTGCCCTTAATGCCACTAGAAGAGAATAAGACTGAATTATGCCAGTAGTGCTGGTGCTGCAACATCATAATCACTCAAATTGAATTGATTCCAGATACTGGTGTTTTCCTCCTATTATTGCATAAAAATTTAAAGAGTAATATCATTTCCAATCCACTTTTTTGTCTGTAATAAGTGTCTTTTTGACTGTGAGGTTGGCCCTTCCTCGGTTATGTGTTGCACTAAGAACCTCCCAAAAAATCAATAGAGAAAATGCTTTCAGTATGTAGAAGGTTCCCATCTGCTACTGCAAACATATTTCGTCCTTGTTTGGTGAGGATTAAAATCAAATCTTTAATAGATTTTGACGAAAGTTGATGAAATGTGTGGTTAAAATTAATTATTGACTTTAACGTAAATTAAAATCTCTACCAAACAAGGGCTGCATGTAACAAGTTATACGTGAACGCAATTCTACAATAAAATAATTCGAATTCCTCCCTCGAACAATACAACGGGCTTTTACAACATAGCAAAATATAAAGTAAGCATTCAACGTATTTCTTCTATTTTGTAGCCACAAAGGGAAATATGTACCGCAAAATACTTAAAAAAACCAATAGAAACACTACAATCCTGCATCCCGACCGTGCATATTTCAGTTTTACTTCAATCAGAGGGTAAATACCATTCACAATAATCATAAATACGGAAAACCACTTACTATTGCATTATGACAGTAAGTATTGTAACCCTTTTTCACGTACATGATTTTAGTTTTGGCCATTCATTAGCAACAAATCTATAAACTGCCAAGCACAATCAATGTCGGTCTTTACACCACACTAATTTCAGTAACGGCTCATGCGTTCAACACGCAACCAAACTTGGTACTGACATGCCCGGTCCTGGCCAAGGTTACCTAGACATTGGCCTTGGGCTTCCATACGTTTGGGACCTCAAAAAAATTAAAAGCCCAATAATGACTTGTTCTTTTTTTTTTTTTAATAGTACAGGAAATTTGTGGAATTTTCTTGCATTGATATTTTCTTGAAGATGTAGTAGTGCAAAAAAAGGAATAAGGTTATCCCCCTACCCAATAATGATTTTTTTTTAGTTATTCGAGGTTAAATTTTGTTCTTCAGATTTGATTGCTACTTTTAATTTTTTTTTTTTTTTTGTTTTACTTTTTAAATAGAAGATATTTCGGATAATATATGACAGTCACCATTGTCATACTTTACTAATTTCCAGAAGTTATTGTATTTCTTGAATGTGATAATTGATTCTTGAACTAATCAAATGATGAGCGAGTGCTATCAGCATAATGTTCTTCATCACGAGAAATTATATTTTGAATATGTCATGATTGATACTAAATAGATTATTATGCTCGTAAAAAAATTATATTTAAAAACCACATAATAATTTATCATTTATGGTCTCAAAATTCTCAGAACCGACCTACTATCGAAAGAAACGAAAACCACACAAAAAGATCCATTCAGCAAAGAGTAACGATGATAAACAAGTTCTTTTATATCAAGCACTGGCTTCGTCATCAAGTGTCAACTTGATACATTTTCCATATGAAATCGGAGAAACATGTAGTATCTGAATTAGCTCAGTGATATCCATGGAAATATCAACAGGGGATTTGACACCTCGATTGACCTGAAAAGTTAAAATTGAAGTTTCTGACAGCATTTGAGAAAGAAAGACCATTAGTCTACCCCCAACATGCATAAGTAAAATCTTGTTTTCCCAGAGAAAGAGCGTTGTTAATTTATCATATCAATTTATATCACCACATAAAAGCAAAATTTCGATAAAGGAAATGAGCATTTATATAAGAAAGTAATATTGGTGATAGCATTTGAGAGGAAGTAATCATTCCAGTATCACGCGGCAGAAGTATGTCCAAAAGAACCGGTGATGATATACATACAGATGATGTAGAGATTGGTTCGATCAATGTGGTGTTAAAATTCCTAGCATGGGCAACAGCAACAGCCATTTGAACTCAGGATACCCTATCTTAGTCATGGCAACGAGCCGAACCACGAGCCGAAACTGGAAGCTCGGGCTCGGCTCGAGCCAAAAAGGTATTAAGGGATAGAATCTCACATCGAATAAAGATGTAAACATAAACCAACTTATAAAAGATTGGGTTACTCCTCTTAATAATGTTGACATTTTAAGATGAAACCTCAAATCTTAACGTGGTATCAGAGCCCATTAAGCTCTAACGAGCAATTCGATCTGGTTAAGACTCCAAAAAGTGAGCATACGGATTTCAAGATTGGTCTGCTCAAACGAGCCACCATCTTGCGGGGGCATGTTAAAGGATAGAATCTCATATCGAATAAAGATGTAAATATAAATCAACTTATAAAAAATTGGGTTACTCCTCTTAATAAGATTGACATTTTAAGATGGAACCCCAAATCTTAACAAAAGGGCCGAGCTTTTTTTTGCCCGAGCAGAGCCGAGCAAAAGCTCGGCCTTTTGGCTCGAACCTTAACGGGCTGAGCCGAGCCCCCCGAGCCGACGAGCTTTTTTGTCATCCCTACCTTATCTGGCCTGCCAATTTGCTGGCCCCTCTGCAAATGCATCATGAATAACATAGTATCAGGACGCAAAAGCAATTAATAAAGCAGAATAACATAAGATTGCAACTTCAAAGCAGAAATTACAAACAGAATAGACCAATATGGAAAAAGGATAACTTTTTTTCATTATTAATATAAATTAGGAGCAATTATCCTTATACTAAACAAGCACAAACCAATAACAAAAGTATAAATATATAACTACATTTTGATCGAGAATTATTTATCGACATTTGAATCAATGAGTTTTGATTGTCAATTTCCAGCCTTCGACGAAAATCAACGGGGTTATTCATATTGATTCCAACTTTCGTCTACGTCTCTATCAAAATGTTAAAAAAATTTCAGATACTAAAACGGTTTAGTTTGATTTCAAATGGTCTTTCAATAATCGAAACTTAAACTTAAACTATCTTAGCCCCCGTTTGATATTCATTAAATCAAAATTCCTTTTTTCTCAAATTCATTTTCAACCTCACATTCATAAAATAAAATATTTTAGAATTGTTTGACTTGATTCAAATTAAAAGAATAAATCTAAGCGTACAACATTAGTTGACAATAATGGTTGACAATCATGTGTTGTCAAAATTCTAGTACGTGATAGTAGAAAATAATTTTTTAAAATAGATGGATATGATGATACCAAATATGATATTGTCAATCAATATTGTACATGTAGCATGATTCAAATTAAAATATTAACGACTTCACATAAATTAAAATCTATGATTTTGTATAAGCAAATTTGTTACGGGTTTTCCAAGTCATCTCCCACGTCATCCGCCACGTTAGGCAGACGAACTGAACACGAACGCCACGTGGCGACCAACTGATTTCACCCTCGCCACATGTCAGACGAACTGATTTCATCTCGCCACGCAACGGACGAACTGATTTCATCCGCCACCCCTGTGGATTCTATGGCCCACACTCCCCATCACTTCGTTGCAACTGAAACTAAATCCGAAGTGATGACATCCAAAACGCGATTATCATTCCTGCCACAACTGCTACACTTCAACCCTATGTATTAGAAGATCTTTTATGGAAAGATTTGAAGAACCAAATCCGTAAGACTGATTGATGAGATGTATGGCAGACTCCAAAATGTTAAGTCACGCATTATTGTGTCACGACATTAAATGAACCGCCCACTTATATATTGATGGATTGATGCCTACGAGAGGACCGCCCTAGATTCAGAGCCACATGTTCTACATCCAACAGTCTTTCTCTTATTCCCTTCTCATTATAAATACCCACATCTGCACTATAGAAGGGGTGGTCCTTGAAAAGAGAGAAGAATCACAAGGTTTTACATTATCACCATCCATACGTACACCACCACTAAACATCACATTCCGGTGAACATCATCGTCGGACGTCCCAGATTTTGTCTACCAACTCACTAATTTAACCGTCGAAGTACTCGCGGCCGCTCCCACGCCCATAAAAAAAGGTCACGAGCGACTAACGGTGTGTTGCTACGTGCAGGAAGGAGCTCACGTGGAAGAATTCGGTTGGCCACGTGTTTTGGTAATTTTTCGGAGTCAACAAATTTAGTGTGAATTGACCAATTTTGCTTCCACCCCTTGTTAGAAGGTTCCAGTACTAATCTCTATCCAGTTCGCCATGCCAACACGTAAGAACAAACCAAAAACATACTCCAAGTGCGAGTTCGGTAGAAGCGCAGTGGACGTAAAAGCGAGACGGAACCTTGTATAATTAGGGAAACGTTTTTACTATTGGTCCCTAACATATTAATTCAGTAACAAAGTGGTCTTCAATAATTAACAAAAGATAAAACTAGTCCCCAACATTTTATTATAAGAACAAAATCAACCCTTAACCATGGAAGACAATAATGAATGGACCCGGCTGACAAATCCTGACAACACGTCAACCAATTGTATTCCTTCATTGGTAAAAACCCCAATCTGCGTGTACGACTTTTCCAATTCTGTCATATAAGAGAAGTCTGTCCAACGCAAATGCAAAATCTCATCGATTCTTCTTCCTTTCCAACTCATTCAAGCTTTCAATCGAATATTATCTTCTTTACATTGAGATCCTATTTCTATTTTGCAAGCATCGTTTATTATAATATTTTTTTCGAGGAATAATTGTTATTCAGAAGGTTCCAGATTTGCGAATTCAACAATTGCACGAAACAATGCTCAGTAAGGCACCAGAAATCGCGGTTTCTGTAACATTTGAATATTAGTTTTATTTCTATTTTCTAATCTTCGGCAATAGAAGATTTGTAAATGTAATTTTTTGGTTCCTTGTTTATCGTTCGTATTTTCCTCTTTGATTTGCTTATATGTTCATCTATGTGATTTGATTTGTAATTATTGTATAAACTGCAAAAAAAAAAAAAATCAATTATGCGATGGTGATATTATGAATTTTGAGCACAGTTACATATTTGGTTGTAAATTGCTCTCTGATCATGTTCAATAGTGTTACAATCCAAATATATATACTGATATTTGTGGATTTCTAATTATGGAGCCTTAAATTTTCGTGAAGGTTTATCGATTAAGAAATGCATGGTTGTTGAATTAGATAGGACATACAGCTACCAAATAATATTTTAATTTATTTATCAATGCAGATAAGACATTTCCCGTGAACCTCTGCATGTTAGGTCTTCCTGTCTGTACGTGACATTTACAGAAAAGAGCTGAATTTGATGAGTGTATGGATAAGAGGCAACACATTGCGATATTTACTACGGCGAGCCTTCCATGGCTAACCGGGACTGCTGTCAACCCTCTATTTCGTGCAGCATATCTTGCAAGGGATGGCGAGAGAAAAGTCACCTTGGTTATTCCTTGGTTGAAATTGAAGGACCAAGAACATGTCTATCCGAACAACATAACTTTTAATTCAGCGAATGAGCAAGAAAAATATGTTCGCCAATGGCTTGAAGAACGAATTGGGTTCACATCACCTTTCATAATACGTTTCTATCCAGGAAGGGTAAGTGATATTGTTATTATTTAAGTTGAAAGTGAAGCAAGCATACATCCGCTGCTTGTTGAAAATAAAGAAAGGGCTGATGTGATTATTATGCATAAATCGAGAACCTTGATCTCGTTGAAAACTTATTTTTAGGCTTTTCCTGAGTTGGTCTGGCAAGAATACCATTTCCTTACAATTACTCATGTACCTATTTCATATCATAGTGAAAAGCATACATATTTCAATATTTCCTGACACTTGAGAAATTAAAGCTGATAATCGTTTCCCTTAAGATTTGTGGAATATGTGAATTATTCGTACCTCAAATTAGATCATGGCATCGGAACTGTGGCATGATGGCATCTCCTTATATTGGCTTCATGTTACCATAAGGCTAAGTGCCTAAGATAGGGCCATTTACAATGATAGGATATGCTTTTCATCTTTTCTATGTACTGGGAAGAGAGGAAGTGGACCCTCTGATGGTTTGGAACTGTAAATCCAGGACTGAAAACTATGCTTTTGCGGAGTCTGTATTCACGGACAACTGAATTTTTCATATTTGTGTACTGCTTTTCACAGAGTTTTGGGAGTCTGTTTCTGATGTAGACTTTCTGTGAATCTTTTAGCATATGGATGAGGCACCGCCTTGTTGAATTGTCATATCTTTTGTCCATCTTATCTATTAAACAACAGGAATCAGTGGTTATATGCATTTTATTTGGTTGAAGTCTTGATATATAGTACAGGGTCAGCCCATCCTTTCCACACATCTCTTAAATAGATATGGAGACCTTTTTTGGATGTATTGATTCCTCTGCAAAAATATACTTCTTGCTTCTTTGAATATTTGATATTTCTGTTCTATTGTTACTGCATTGTACTGATTTGAACCTAGATAAGTAAAATAACCCTATCAAAACATTATTTTATAGTGCTCTTATTATCATGTTGCAGTTCTCTCTTCATAAAAGGAGCATTCTTGCTCTAGGGGATATTACTGAGATCATCCAAGATGAAGAGGCAGATATTGCTGTCCTTGAGGAGCCCGAGCATCTTACATGGTATCATCACGGTAAAAGGTGGAAAACAAAATTTCGTCTGGTTATAGGCATTGTTCACACCAATTATTTGGAATATGTGAGGAGAGAGAAGAATGGACAACTGCAGGCATTTTTTCTGAAATACGTAAATAGTTGGGTTGTCAATATATATTGCCATAAGGTAGGTTTCTAAACAGTACCTTTTGAATTACTTATTTATTGTATGCATTGGATTATATTTTCCTTCTGTCTTAAATTAGTTTTCCCAGTATGCCTTCTTTGTATCGAGGTGAATAATAATATTGAAGTCCTTAAACGTGGCATTGTTTTGTTCATTCTCTTTGGATTAGACAGACTGTAGATGTACTAATGGAACTCGAAATTCAGCATGTTTAGTTTTATTAGTTGTTATCTGAAACAGTTGTATTCATGACTTTGTTGTTGTGAAGCTGGATATTCATGACATCAAGGAGACCGTCTTGGAGTTTCTGTATTTTTTGGTTCCATTTTGATTGTTTGTGAAAACCAGTCGCATGTATAATCATCATCTTGTAAAGCTTTCATAGTAAGGAAGAAACCTTGCTGACAGAGTTCGAAATTTCTCTTGAATGGTTTCCCTATATTAAATTTGTGGATATTTGAGGCTTTACCATTGATTGTACCTTGACGATTGGCGAATGACAAAATTGATCTTGAGATGAATTCTATAAATTTCTAGTGGATTGCATCATTTCTCTTAATAAAGAAAGAGATAGGATCTGGAATGTATATGCCAGTCATTTTACAAGCACCAGACAATGTCAAGGGAAATATGCTAATTTTATGTATGACTATTACTAGTTTAGAGAAAAAATATTAGTTTATTCTTTAAGATTAAGTTTAGAGAATATCTGAATACGAAGCTGTAGGAATTACTATAAAATTTTAGTGGCAAGAGTTCATTGCTGAATTTCTGGAAGTTTTTCTGTTGCATCTCTCTGATTGCTGGTAATAAATTATTCAACTGCTAGCTGATGAGTATGACTTGCCTAACACTGGCAGGTGATAAGATTATCGGCTGCCACCCAAGACCTTCCGAGATCTGTTATCTGCAATGTCCATGGGGTCAATCCTAGATTTCTTGACATTGGCATGAAAAAGAAAAAGCAACAGTGGAATGGAGAGCAGGCTTTCACAAAAGGCACATACTACATTGGGAAGATGGTGTGGAACAAAGGCTACAAAGAGCTACTTAAACTTCTGCATGATCATCAAAAAGAGTTAACAGGTCTTGAGGTTGATTTATATGGCAGTGGACAGGACTCTGATCAAGTTCAGGAAGCTGCCGAGAAGCTGGAAATACCAGTCAGGGTTCACCCTGGTCGTGATCATGCCGATCCTTTATTTCACGAGTAAGACCTTAACGGCCGCTATCTGCTAATTTTCGTTTGATGTAAAAAATTTCCTCCAGAAAAAAAAAAAATCGAAAACAAAAATGTACAACTAGCGGCGGTTGATTCAAACTTAGGCCTGGGATAAATAGTAAATAGTCAATGCCATTCAAATTCTGGGGCTTATTTAGTTTGTTTTTTGAGTTCCCTTCCCGTTTCTTTGTTTTTATCTTTATAAAATTTCCTCTCTCTTTTGCCTTGGGGTTATGGAGAAGTTGCTTTGAAGAGGGTATTGATAAATCACAAGTCAATCTTGAAATTCACTTGAAGATGGCTAAAAACCATATAATACTATGGTTTCACCGATCTCCGTAGTGTTTACTGCTATATATTTTCAAATAAATCAATTCCCTCAGAGGGATGCACCATGAAGTCCTACCAGTTATTGCTGCATCTGATAGTGCAGCATATTGTGCTGCTATTTTCCCAATTTTCCGATTCTTCAAATGTAGGGTTTGGCTGAATTTTTTCTTCAACGATTTGATTCCTTGTATTTGCCTAGTGTTTATTTCTCTAAACTTATTGATAATGGTACTTTCACTAAGGAAGGTCATCCAAGGCATGCTGGATAGAAATTTGTTCAAGTTGGAAGATCATGAGGATGTATCTTTCTCAGATGAAGATCTCCCTAAATTAAGATTAACAAATATCTACACTCCTGTATGAAACTGATTAGTCATTCTCCTTTTGGGGTCTCTATGTGTGTGTGTGTGTTGCAGCATAATTTCGCAAGTTTCTTTGAAAAGAACGTATTGAAGTTCAGTGAAAAGAAAAAAGAAAGTCTGTTCACGCTTGTTCTTCCACCTCCATTCCCTTCTCCCCTAAACGTGGCTTGCTTGCTTTCCGGTTGCATTCCTTGAGGATTTTAATTGCCATGTGAATTTTAATGGCTTATATAGTATTATAACCTTGTTACCCATACTCTGGTTGATTACATAGTCAATCTCAATGTTGCCTTTTCTTCTCTTCAATCCAGCTACAAGGTGTTCCTGAATCCCAGCACCACAGATGTAGTCTGTACAACCACAGCTGAAGCATTAGCAATGGGCAAGATAGTGGTATGTGCTAATCATCCCTCGAACGATTTCTTCAAGCAGTTCCCAAATTGCCGAACATATGATGATGGCAATGGGTTTGTTGAAGAAACACTCAAGGCATTGCAAGATGAGCCTGCTCCCCAAACTGATGCTCAGAAGCATGAGCTATCTTGGGAGGCAGCTACAGAGCGGTTTCTGGAAGCTGCAGAGCTGGACGTCGTGCCTACAAAGAAACTGAACAAGACACCCTCAAAGCTCTTCATGTCCACATCTTTCAATATCAGAAGGAATTTCGAGGATGCATCTGCAATGGTACATTTTCTAGGAACTGGATTTCTAAGTTCACAACCGGATGAAGAGCAATGTAAAGAGGTTGGGTTGTCAGTATCTCCCAAAAAACGTTCATACCCTTCAAAAAGATGGGTTTTCTAAGATTGATTCCTGTATTTTAGAAATATTCTGCAAATTTGGTTCTCTGTCCTACTTCTCAGTGCCCTCCATTTTGATGGCAGTGATACGATGAATAGAAAGTACTCCGAATCTTTACATGGGTTTGAGCAATTTCATTATCCGAATAGAGCTTGACGTTGTTTGCATACATTTTAAGTAGAAGTTGAAGTTAGTTTCTTTTTATTTTTTCTGAAGTCGTCTGGTATAGGGAAGATCGTGTTATCCATTTGTATTCGTAACATGTAGAATGATTGATCACTACCTACTAGTTTGTTTGATTTCACCTCGTAATTGTAACTACTTGTAGAAGTAGATTTGACTAACTTTCCCATTCTAGGTTTGCCCAGAAGCATCTCTCTTTCTCTATAAGACGTTTGTTTTGATATTTTTGCTTTTCCTTCATTCCTTATACCAGAGAATGGTAGCTGCATTGGACTTATTTTTTTAATTAATTATTTATTTTTACAATGAAGCTGGCAGCAGCCAATGAAGATTTCTTGTACTTTCTCTGAAGACAACATGACCAACAAATTCTATTATTACTATTGTTTTCTTTTTTAATAATTAATTTATTTCAAAAATATTTAATTACATATTCCATTATTACTAAAATTACTGAATTGTAATGAGTAATTTTATTTAATATATTCAATAGATATTATTTATTAATAAAAGGATATAGAAAGGTATATAAAAAAGGTTGAACCCCAACCTTGAGGGCCCCCACCGACCCTGCCCTGGACCAGTGTGGAGGAGGTAAATCGCAGGATGTGCCTCCCAGGAGCCAGGGTGGAGAGCTTATGGATAGGCCTGGGCTATTAACCCTATGGTAACTCCCGCTTGCAACAAAGTCAATTCCACCTTGCGGGGAATCGAACTCTGCACACTACCGCGCTGAGCCCTCACCGCCCCCCCCTTTGCCACTGGGAGATTTGCCCTGGGGGCGATATAGAAAGGTATATAACAAGAACTAATATTTGTTGTAGTATTAAATGAAGGACAAAATGAAAAATAATAAAATTCTATATATTACACCAATTGAACAATGATGCATCAAATTTGGTATAACACTATTCATCACATCAATTTGATGTCAAAATTGAAGTTGAGTTGGAGAGAGAATTTCACGCCAAAATGACATTTTAATATTTTATACCAAATTGGTGTTGGGTTGGAGATGGCACAAGTGTCATTACTATTAATTGGAAGATCATTCAATTCATGGAACCTATCGTGATCTTATTCACCAATTAATTATTTGTAATGTCATTGCTAAGCAATGTTACTTAATAGACCATTTCTCTTCATAAGAAAGTAAACAACACATTTCTAATACGTCCTTTCTTATAATTTGAAATGCTACTGCCATAACAAAAATTTAAAATATAAAATAAAATTAATGCATCTTGAGATATAATTGCTATTGAAAAGCAAACAATTTTGCAGGGAAATTCATCGTATCGTGAAACTCTTATCTCGACCAATTTATTATTTATTCTACATTTCTTATTTCTTCATTATAGTAAGTGGCTTGAGTGTTACTGCCGGATTAATCTCGTAGATTTAGTATTGTAGGGCTTGTCTTTGCATGTATTTTTTGTGCCCAGGTTTCTGCATTTTAAATTAGAAAATTAGAATCTAATATTTGCATTAAAATTTTCCAACTAGATTCACAGGCTCCATCAAACTCAATCCAAATACACTGTCCACTGCCTCAAGTATTCACTCAACTAAGATTCACATATTTTCCAATAATCTCAGGCCTCGCATTCAAAAACTGAGTCGCAAGTTCATTACAGGATGTTCGAAAGCAGCAGAGAGTCAGAGACAGATTTCTGTATCCGAAATGGAGGAGGAAATTCTCCGAAAACTCCTCCCTGTCCGTCCTCTAGAAAGAGAAGTACTTGATTGATCAAATCCACCTCACTAAAATGTGACAGCCTGAGAGTCCACTGTCCAACCATCAGCCATAAAGCTATAGAATCTTCAGCAGCACCATAAATTTACTGAAATGTTCTGGTAGGAACTTCCATATGACTGAGGCAAATAACCTGTGTAAGAAAGGCAGTGATTCATCAGCTTGTCTGATGAGACGGGACATCAAGTAAATATCTATCACGTGGTAAAGGTCATTGTTGAGGCTTGAACCTGTGATCTTATTATGTGCTCCCAAAATTCGGTGAAACTCGCATTTACTAAAATGCAACTCTTCTAGTTGGGGAGTTTTTAACTGGATGGTGACAATTGGCTTGCTTCTGGGCGTTGGATGATATTCTGGATGGTTCTATCATTTAACTTGGCTGCGACTCTTCGTTTGGCATAATCATAATTTTTGATTTTCGTCTTTTGAGAGAGAAAATAACCCTCTAATTAGGGTTCTTCATTTTGCTGCTTTACTCTACTCGAAAACCTCATTCGAGGCAATAAATTTTGTAATCCTAGTGTTGTACTTGAAATCTGAGTGATCTGTGTGAAAGAGTCCGAGTGATCTTTCTATTTAGTATAACTTCAGATTAGGGTTTGGAGATTTGAGCGTTGT
The DNA here is from genome assembly GCA_903798405.1 of Fraxinus platypoda. Classification (NCBI taxonomy): domain Eukaryota; kingdom Viridiplantae; phylum Streptophyta; class Magnoliopsida; order Lamiales; family Oleaceae; genus Fraxinus; species Fraxinus platypoda. The sequence continues at coordinate 16,219 of CAIGRT010190862.1, read as the reverse complement.
TGGTGAAATATGCCTTCGATCTTCAGAGTTCTTGAAAGATAAGTCTTCGATAGACTATATCTATTGTAATATTGAACAATGTTGTAACCTTTGTTGCGATTTTTGGGCCATCTAGTGCAACCGAGCATATATCCAATTTATTGGATGCTCAACAGGGGATTAGCAGTTAGAAGCGGTCGCCGAACCACTGGGGCTTCGGCTAGAAAATTCCTTGTGTTCGATCTTTTAATTTCTGCAAGCTTTACTTTCTGTCGATCTGAGATTATTTTGTATCTTGAGTTTAATATCGTGTTTATCTGGACATTTTCAGTGGTATCAGAGCTAGAACTAAGAACAAGACACCTGGATCTTGAAGAAAGTGTGAGATCAATTGTAGATCTGAAAATTTTTGAAACTGCTGTTAAGCAAAACTGAAAGATATCGAGTTTTTATAAACTCGTTGGGTAAGATCTCTAATTTTTGTAAAGTTTACTTTCAGAAATTAGGGTTTCTTGATTTTTCCCTTAATTTACCATACACTGTAACTCCCTGGAGATTAATCTTTATCCAAAGGCTCCTACAAGGCTTTGGGAATATAAGATAAATCCAGTACATGTGTGTGTATGGAGGATCTTGAAGGAGAAATCTCTGAAAAATAGAGTAATAATGTTTGTGCGGTTTTACCATGCATGTTCCTTGATTGAGATTAAAACTTGCTAAATTTGTGAAATCTTGTTTTACTAAGTGTGTTACTGTGATTTGTGATTGACACTAATCTGTATTCTTGTTATTCTTTGCAAATCTGTGAAAATTGTCTTCAACCTGAGAGTCCTACTTGTTTATAATGTGGCTTCTGCTAAATTTGAAGTTAATCAATTTGATGGAAAATGTGATTTCAATATGTGGAATCAGAAAATGAAGGTCATTCTAATGTAAATGAGATGTGTTAGGGCATTAAAAGATAGTTGGCCCGCTGATTTATTCCCTGCAAAGAAAACTGAACGTGAAGAAGTTGCTTGAAGCACTATTTTCTTGTACTTATCTGAAAATGTGATAAAAACTATTGGTGAAACAAAATCTTCTTCTGAATTGTGGACTAAACTTCATGCTAAATATGTGACTAAGACTACTCCAAATAAATACTATCTGTTAAAGCAATTATTTTCTTTTAAAATGGATCTCTCAGTTGATTTGGATGAAACTTGAGCAGATTTACAAAATTTACCAAAGACTTGGCCAACTGTAATGAAAAATATTCAAAAGATCAGATGGTTGTAGTCCTATTAAACTCCATTAGTGACGTGATAAATCTGAAATTGAAGATATCAAACAGAAACTTAAATCTGAGTTTGATATGAAAGATCTTGGTTCTGCCAAAAAGATCCTTGGTATGCATGCAGATCTTGAGAAATAAAGAAAAAGATGTGTTATTTCTGAATCAACATGATTATGTGATTAAAATTATGAAAAAGTTTAACATGTTTGATTGTAAACCTGTAACTTTGCCTCTTGCTAATCATTTTAAGTTTTCATCTGAATTATGTCCCAAAACTGGTGAGGAATTTGATAGAATGTCTAAAATTCCCTATGCTAATGTGATTGGATCTGTTATGTATTTGATGGTATTTACTAGACCTGACCTTGCTCATATCATTAGCATACTTAGTAGATTTATAAGTAATCCTGGGGAAGAACATAGCAATGCTTTAAAATGGCTTCTAAGATATCTGAAACTTACTTCTGATTTTGTTCTTGTGTTTAAAATGGAAAATTTTAAAAGGTTTTACTGACTTTGATTTTGTTGAAGATAGGGATAATAGAAAATCAACATCATCTTATTTCTTTACTTTGTGTGGCACTGTAATTAGTTGGAAATCTCAACTTCAAAAAATTGTGGCTTTGTTCTCTACTGAAACAAAATATATTGCTGCTTCTAATGCATGTAAAGAAGGTGTTTGGTTAAATGGTTTGTTGAAAGAACTAGGTTTTGTTGATAATAATGCAATCTTATTCTCTAATAACCAATGTGCTATACATTTGTCTAAAAATCCCATGTTTCATGATATGATTAAACACATAGACATTAAATATTATTTTATTAGAGATATTATTTCAAAAGGAATTCTGAAAATTGGTAAGGTTGCTACCCAATTTAATCCTTCAGACATGGGAACAAAAATAATACCTTTGAACAAATTTCAAAATTGTTTGAAGTTATTATGTGTTGATACTTTGTAATGCATGTACAGGTACTTAGAGCAAATGAAAAATTAAATTGCTGATATTGCTCTTGGCTGCACTTTTAGTCCCAATTTTCTGGTAGCAAAGTGGAGATTGTTGAAGCTCGAACCTGTGATCAATTATGTGCTCCCAAAATTTGGTGAAAGTCGCATTTACTAAATGCAACTCTTCTAGTTGGGGCTTTTTTACTGGATGGTAACACTTGGCTTGCTTCTGGGCGTTTGATGATATTTTGGATGGTTCTATCATTTAACTTGGTTGCGTCTTTTCATTTGGCATCTCTGCATTTTCTATTTTCGTCTTTTGAGAGAGAAAATAACCCTCTCTGATTAGAGTTCTTCATTTTGTTGCTTTACTCTACTCAAAAACCTTATTCGAGTCAATAAATCTTGTAATCCTAATGTTATACTTGAAATCTGAGTGATCTGTGTGAAGGAGTCTAAGTGATTTTTCTATTTAGTATAACTTCATATTAGGGTTTGGAGATTTGAGTGTTCTTGGTAAATATGCCTTCGATCTTCAGAGTGATTGAGAGATAAGTCTTCGATAGACTATATCTGTTGTAATATTGAACGATCTTGTAACTTTTGTTGCTATTTTTAGGCTATCTAGCGCAATCAAGCATATATACAATTTATTGGATGCTTAATAGGGGATTAGGCATTAGAAGCGGTCGCCGAAGCTCTGGGGCTTCGGCCGGAAAATTCCTTGTGTTCGATCTTTTAATTTCTGCAAGTTTTACTTCCTGATAATCGGAGATTATTTTGTATCTTGAGTTTAATATCGTTTTTATCTGGGCATTTTCAGTCATCGTTTCACCTTTAATAATTTACAGGGATAATTAGCATTCCCACGTCCGTTAGGCATCAGGCTGATTCGGGGAAAGAAAGAAAGCAGGTGGAAATGCCAACTTATGAATTTAGGCAAGTAAAAGGTGAGGAAGGGGATGCTTAATAGGTTGCAAGTGTTCTCTGTAGAATATAGCAGTTGTTTCACATTTTTAGTCTACTCCTCCTTCCCTTTTCCAGAAACTGAATGCAGCTGTGTATTCAGTTTCTATATATATCACCGTAATCATAAGTATATTGATATGGACTACAAGCCAGCAATAAAGTTCCTAACAAATTTGAGCAGTTGGAAATGCTGAACTTTAGGAAAATCAGAAACGAGGATCAGCAGGACAGAACTCTTATTGACAGTGATGTAGATGCTGACCTTCAGATTCATGGAAATATTGCATTCACGAATGCCTCTGCGTCAAAGGGTTGCAGATCTTCTACACCTTCACCAACACCAACGAACTTCACAGGAATGCCGAGCTCATCAACTACACTAACCTGCAAGAATTTTGGGAAAATAGCACATAACAGATATTGGAGAGTTAGAAATCATTATAAAGTGAATGAACTCAAAAAAATATTAAAATAAAATAAAATAATAATAATAATAATAATAATTAAAAATTAAAAATGCTAAACATACCACGCAACCACCTCTGGCAGTACCGTCAAGTTTGGTCAATATCAAACCAGTCACTCCTACAACCTGGGATTGAATATTAAGCCCAAATAACAGGCACAAGTTTATAGTGCAGTAGAGGAGGGGAAATAACTAACATAAATTTGACTTTAACAGACTGGTATTATGCTACTGGGATAAAGGTTTCAGGATTAAGCACCATTTTTCATTTCCTGGTAGGGCGAGGTGTGTAAGCAACCCTTGAGTAAACAAGAATATGTTTAACCAACATTTCCGGTGTAAATGGACAAGGGTAGGAAATATTACATCATTAAATTCTCTGGCTTGTGGAAGCATGTTTAGACCAGTTGTCCCGTCCAACACTTGCAGGATTTCCTGCAAAAATTATAAGAGAAATTTAGAGTCACAACAAAGCAAAAAAAATTCCACAAGTTCTGAAGACAAGTAAATGGGGAAAAATAGTTTAATATATGGTTGTAATCTAGGCTGACCCCTGAACTTCTAAAGTTCCTTTGGTATTTCTGCAGTTCATTCGTGAACATTAATTGATCCATTCTCTAGAACCTTGTGCAGTGTCATAGTTTAATATTAATTTTACACCCATGCAGGATAATGCATATTTGAAATCAAGTTAACAAAGTTTCGGACTCAAAACCCATTATATTAAACAACATTAGTGGATAATCATGTAGTACTAACATGAGATAGTTATATAAGAAATAAGGCTGAGAATGCTGACATTGGGTGCACCAGAGACAGCTTTCCCAATAGCTTTCTTACATTTAACCAGCTCTTCCATCAGGCTATAATTGGTATGCAAACCTGATTATCAAAAGAAATCTTAAGAAATCCACAACGCCAACTGTAAAATCACTAAAATGTAAAGATATATACATCTGTCAGACTTACGTCCAGATGTGTCGCAGAGGACAATATCAAAACCTTGTTCTTTTCCCTTTTTCACAGCCTGTGAAAGAACTACTCAGGGGAAACTTTAACTCGTGTGATAAGAGTATTGGGAACTTAAATCTCATTACCGGACCAATCAGATGTTTACCTGATGATGCTTTTGCATTCTCCTTTTCAGCTACAACAATCTCACAGTCGGTCCTTTCAGCCCATATCTCCAATTGATCACTTGCAGCTGCTCTAAAAGTATCTCCTGCCGCCAACAATACCTGGAAATATACTGAAGTGTCAAATGGAAATGAGAACCAATACCCCCAGCAAAGCTAGGATTGTGTCTATTACTCAGCATGATGTCTAATTACTGAGCGCACTGACCAGACACCGGAATCTGGCAATTATTGGAATTTTCAAGCTTTGGTGATCTCATATTACTTAAAAATGCATATCAACAATTAAATCAAGACTAGGTTCTCAACTACTCATAATGACAAAGAAACAAAATGAAAACACTTGCATACAAAAGGAACAGTCTCCAGAATCGATACTCTTAATTTGAAAGCGAAGTTCAAAAAAATATCATGAAATGATATTCCAGATAAAGGGCTTCATTAAAGCAACTAAGGCACCTTTCAAACTATTTTCATGATACAATTCCGTGATCTGAATGTCAAACAAATTTATTTATGAATCTCATGCAGTAGTTTCAAAACTTACAGAAATCTGCCAATGTTACTGATGCAAATGAACATATAGAAGTCAAGATCGTATTAAAATCAAAGTAGACATAACCAAATAAAAAGAAGAACAAAAACAAAAATTGAACCATCACCTCACCTTGGCACCTTCTTTCTTCAATCTATTGGCCAGCTTCCCTGCATAGAAAATTTTTGTCAGTTACTCTCGCGTTAGAATCTTCAGCATCCTGAGAAAAATGACTAAAGTTTTACGCATGTTTTGCAAAAGAACTGCAAGAAAAATAACTTACTATAAATAATACCACGACATGAGTTCCCCCAAAGATATAAAAACAATATGCTATAGACATAAATGACACTGCAGTTGCTCTTTAATAATTTCAACTGCAAACCTTTCACCATACTATATTCATTGAATAACAAGTAGGTTTAATGAAATTTTCTCGAAGTGCTAACTGCTAGCGACAAACCATGACCCAGGAAGATGCTTAAATTTTATACTTTTACTTTTAACATAAAAAATGCTTAATTGTCAACAACAATATGAAACAGTTATAAATAGATATCATTGAATATGCAAATCAATCATTTTTGAAGACATGGAATGCTTCATCGACCCCGTCACCACCTAGTTGATCTTACCAAGAGATGTAGTCTTCCCACCTCCATTGACACCAACAATCATGATAACAGCTGGCTTCCTAGTAAGACAGCCATTGTCAACAACTAGCAGATCAAACGCTGGAACGCCAGACAAGAGAAACATAAATTTCTGATCTAATTCTAACCTGAAACCCAGTTGGAGATCTGTTTTAAGCTTTTTGCCAGTTAACAAATTCAATATACTCCTCTTTAAAGCATCCTATTACCATCGAGGCTAATTTCAGGAAATTTGTATATCAAAACATTTGAACATATATTAGCAAGAAATACTTTGAGGACCCAATAGTGCTATTGCACAGATAAACACATTGGAATAATTACCTTGATCTCACTCCCAGATTTGAGCTTCCCAGAGTATATATCTTCCCGTAAACTCTCCACAACCTTTATGGTAATCCTCGGCCCAAAATCAGCCACTAACAATGCCTAAAATGATAGTGAATAAACAATACACATAAACCTCCATCACTTGCATACACTAGCGTTTGTTCAAACCTATAAACAAGTAATGAAAAAGAACCCCCTCTAATTATAAATAGTTCTACATTATACATAGCTATCGTAACATCCATAAGTTATACATGTGTGTACTGTGATAAATAATCAGATACAAAAGTCCAAATAGAAGAGGTAAGATCAGAGATCAAACTGTCAGTAGATACTAAATAAATAACAAGCCGTGGCCTAAACCTTTCAAGCCACTTTATATTTCTTAAGTAAAAATGATATAAAAAAATTCTTTGAGGAAATTGCACTGAAATTTTCCTTTTAAAGTTTCGGCTATTACTAAGCCATACAGAAAACTCACTCATTAGAGATACCTAGCTACCAAAAAGAATAAATCCCAATCCATGCAAAGCATCTCATTCTTCAAACAAAGAAAATAAACTTTTTTTCCCACAAAAATTCCATTAAAATAGTAATTCATCCAGACACGCAAACAGTGGAATTAGTTCAGCGTGCAAATCAAAAAGAACAAAATCCCACCATCGAAACTTCCACTTGAACTATTTTAAGCACTAATGCACAATTGACCTAAGAAACAACCAAATAGAACAAAATTCAGAATCTAAAGCTTACGTTTAACCTTATTTACCTTGAATAAAGAAGAAAATTCAATTTGCTGGGAACTAAGGGAAATGGTATGGAATTTCTAGAAAAAAAACTAATTAATCGAAAGGAAAAGAGTAAAAACCTCTTCCAGACTATCTAGAACTCGATCAGTATCAGAAAGATTCCAATAAAGCAGAAGCTCGTCAATGACAGCTAAATTATCTCTAGTTTTGGAGAAACCGGAGAACACTTTTTCCACGTCACTTTTGGCTTTCTCCTTGATTAACCTGCCCAGCTTAGTGAAAAAACCGGTCTGACCCGCCGAGCATTTAAACCGGGAGGTCCGGATTGGGCATGTAAACACCAAGTTAGTTGGGAGATTGATGAATGTAGTGGCGTAATTCGGTGGTGGAAATGGTTGTTTGGAGCAGAGCGGGAGGAGATGAGAAGACAGAGAAGAAGCCATTGATTTTGGTAGTTAATGATATGAGTGCATAGCTGGAATATATAATAGGGAAAATTGCAGCAGCGGTCCCTAACTTTTTTGCTTTTGTAGACTTTACCTTAATCTTCAATTTGTATCATCGAAGGTCCCTAACCTTTCATAAATATGCACCTGGAGTTCAAATTGATGGAAATACCGTTAGTTGATCAAAAAAAATAAAAATTTGATCAATTTTGATAAATTAAAAGGGCAAACTGGTACTTTGCATTTTCCTCACATTAAATAAGTTTAAAAAATTAAATTAAAAAACAAAAAACAAAAACAAAAGAAAATGGGGGCATCGTCTTCCACACCCACCCCCACCAAATTAAAAAGTCGACGGTGGCTAGCCATCGACCACCACACCGTCCCACAAAATCAGAAATCAAAATCATCCCCTTCAAAACCAAGAAAACAAATCAAAACCAAAAATGAACTTACTCCTCCAACATCAAAACCAGAAATCAAATCAAACTCACTTTCACCTCCAACGCAAACAATTGGAGGTTGCCCAGTGGTGTGGGTCCTGAAGAAACTAGACCTCGTTTTGCTTGTGGAATTAGGTAGAATTTGAAGCCAAAATTGGATTGTGACACAATTGGATCAATTGAGGGTATGTATAAGCCTAGGCGTGGCTTGATTTGGGTTGATTTCGACCTTAACCCAAATCAAAACCAAATTAGTCGATTTGATTGAATTTCAACCCAAACCAAACCAATCTAACTCTTAAACCAAATCGACCCAAACCAAATCGGTTTGGTTTGGTTTAGTTCAGTTCGGTTAGTTGGTTCGCAATTTTAGTCCAAATTGAATTTTTTTTTAAAAAATAAAATTTGTCACGGATCTAAAGTAACAATCATAGTGAGTTTCATCGAAGTTGCAATATCAAATTTCAATAGAAAGCTACACACAAGGTTCATATTCAATTCATAAGCTAAGCATTTGATAGACGCTTTACCCATACTTAAAACAAATGTTGAAAACAAGTTAACGAGATAGCATTTAAACTTACATCGATGAAATTTATATATAGATCAGTTAAAAATGCAATCAGACTAAGCAGAATAACAATTCAAAAGAATTGACAATTTTTAAATTGGAAACAAAGGATTGCTAGCAAATATAGAATAATCTATAAATTAAAAATATTAATTTCATAACTCGATGCTTCTTTAGAGATATGGACAATTTTAGACTAGTCAAAGGTAGTGCACCGGATTTAATTAAGCGAGTGGGTTGGGTCGGTTAACCGTCAGGTTGGATTCTTAACCTATAACCAACCCGACACAACGTAGTAGTGGTTAAATATTAACCAAATCAATCCGATTTGCTATTTATTTCAAAGCAACACAAACCGACCCGAGTCTGTTCGGTTCGATAGGTTTTTCAATTTTTTTGTCCAACCTAAGTATGCCTATCATCGTTTGGTATTGTTAAGGGATTGTGGGTTGCCAATTGGTGGATAAAGAGCTCCAGATTTGTCAACTATAAGAAGAAGAATTCTCTCAGTTCGTGTGCGATTTATGGCAGAATTACAGTCCAAATGTGTCGATTGGGGCATCAATTAGAGAGACTAAGTACAGACCAGTGGTCGTATGATGTTGATAATGATTCCTGTGCTGCCAATTGTTTGAAAAATCATTCACAAGCCTGTGAATTGAAAGAGACGGAACTGACTCGCTTTTTCTCAAGACAGACATGTATCAACCGGAGTTGTTTTGGATGATGTCTCACTATGAATTTGAGCATCTAGGTAAGGTGAATTGACTCGCAATGGTGCATGACCATGGTTGTCACCTGAGTCGCCGGATTTTGTTGTTGGCCCGTGTGACTCCCATGATTTTAAGGGCTGATTTTGATCGTCGTATAATGTTGTTTGTCCAATTGTTTGTGTGGGATGGTGTGGTTACTGGTGGTTGACCATTGTCCGTGGCTTTGATTTGATGGGGGATTGGTGAGTTGGGGTATGGAAGATGATGATGCCCATTTTTATTTTATTTTTTGGTTTTTTTAATTTAATTTTTTAACTTATTTAATGTGAGAAAATACAAAGTACCATTTTGCCATTTTTAATTTGGTCAAAATTAATCAAATTTTGACTTTTTTGTCAACTAACGGTCAAGTTGGTGGTTTCCATCCAGTTGGACTCCAGGTGCATATTTATGAAAATGTTAGGGACCTTCACTTGTACAAATTGAAGGTTAGAATAAAGTTTTCAAAAATCGAAAAGTTTAGGAACCGCTGCTGCAATTTTTCCTAGATAATATTTGTAAGTACAACGCCGTATAGGCTTTTGCTTGATTTTAGTTAAGATTTCAGTAGTGAAAATTGATTAAGCGCATGTTCAGTAATAATTAAAATTTAGATTTTAATTTAATTCCCCATTTGATGATCTTAATTTTGAAAAAAATGAGGTTTTGAATATTGAGTTTTTAGAGAATGTGTAATTAGAAAGTAGATAAAAATTTTGGATTTACGTGCAAAATATTTTAATTGTGTAAATGTGTGATTGAAAATGAGTATAAGAATTAAAGAATTTTGAAATAATGATTGCCAAATAGAGTTTAAGTTAAAATCAATAATTAATTTTAATCATGTATTTTTATTGGAACCACAATTTTTAATCATATATTTTATCAAGTTTTATCAAAACAATTTTCCAACAAGTATATAAAAAATTTGACAGAATTCTTACATAAACATACTTGTCAGTTTTTCATGGATTTTTGACACGACAAACACAAAAAATGCACCGTACAGATATTGTTAACGCGACTCTTGTATCATTTTTGTCAATAATTCATGTAACTATGAAATTATTCTTATCAAAATATTTTAAAATTTGATTTTAGCCCCTATTTGACAACCATTATTTGTAGAAAATGGAGTTTTGAATAGTGATTTTGGAGAATGTGTATATAAAAAGTAGGAAAATCATTTAAATTACGTGCAGAATATTTTATTGTGTAAATGCATGATTGAAACTAAATATATTGAAAAAAAAAAGTTTTGAAATAATGAGTGTTAAAAAGGGGCTTAAACGGGGGCTAAGAGGAAAATTATTAAAAAAAAAAAGAAAAAAAAAAAGAAAAAGGAGATGAGGATTCATTTTTAAAGGGAAAAATGAATATTTGGTCCCCCAACCTTTCCAAAAGGTTGCATATTTACTCCCAATCTTTAAAATGACACCAAACATCCTAAATTTGAGTAAATGGGCATTGTTCATCCCTATTTGATAGAATTCGCACAATTTAACTAGGAGTGTACGCGGTCTAGTTCGATGTGATCTTGAAAGGAATTGAACCAAATCAAGTGCCCATGAGAATCTTAGAAATTGAATCATAAGTTCCATGTTTAACTATGGGACCGAACTAACAAGTTTCGATTTAGTTATTTATATTGAAAAATATTATAAAACATGAAACTACTTATCAAATTAAGGCATGTTTGTCTCCATTATTTCAAAACATTGTTTGTTACAGTAAAATTCTCCATCACACATTCACCTAATAAAATATTCTACATACAAATCAATAAAGTTATTTTAAATTTCAACCACACATTCTCCAAAAAATATTATTCATTACTCCATTTCTTCTACAATAATGGAAGACAAACACACACTAAAAATAGACAAATAGAGTGAAATCACTTGTCGTTCTTGTAATATAACAATAAAAAATCAATTAAATAAGACAACAAACAAAAAATCACTCCAAATGGATTGAGATGAGCATTCTTTAATATCAATTAAATCATTCAAGTTCACAATTTGAAAATAAAAAATAAGTCGACAATGATGATTTTGCAATCTTCTTTAAATTAAGAAAATAAATAAAAAAACCTAAACGAAAAATTAAGTGGAGGCTCCAAAGTCCAAATCCTTGCAAAAAGTAAAGCAGATTCCACTTGTACAAAAGAAAAGAATTTATTTAAAAAATGGGACCAACCCCACTCCACCCACCAGCTGCCACCCTCAAGCCTTGCATCCGTCCATCCCTAGTATTTTGGAGGAAATATTTGTCTATTTTCACTTATTTTTATCGAATTACTTCATTCGTCCTATTTATATAGACCAACTTTCCTTATTTTCTTATCTCATTTATATAGTCAGTTTCTTTATCAAGAAAGTATTTGTTTTATTCATTTACTAATATACTATTATTTACTTCGTTTAGTTATAATTAATTCATCTCACTTAATCTTGAAGTTGTACAAATTTTACTTTACCTTCTTAGAATTATCCAAATACATACACGCATTTTCCACTTCTTCTTGAAAATATGGACAAAAACAATAATTGAATAAGGGTAAAATAAGAAAATTCTTTACAAAAATTGATTTTTCGATAACATTAAATAAAATTTCTTAATTCATGTGAAAAATAAAATTAGTTTATATAAATGGGACGGAGAGAGTTTTTTTAAAGAAACGATAGTTGTACCGGGGGAGTTGACAACCCCCCTGACCGGCCCCTCACAATAGTGGGGGGCCCACCTGTTTTTAAAAAAGGTGGCCCCCCCAATAAAAACAGGTGGGCCCCCCACTATTGTGAGGGCCCGGTCAGGGGGTTGTCAAACAATGTGTCTACCAACTCAATTTTGATTGTTCTGTCAAGAGAAATAGCTGCATAAAAACCTAATAACAATGTAAAAATCGAAACACCAATTTTGACTGTGGAATTAGTCACCCAATCAGAATCAGTAGAAGTTCAGGCACGATGCCCACGACTAATACTATCATGCGAAATATCAAAGCAATTGCTCATAATTAAATAAAGGGCAAATTACATATACCTCCCTTCAGGTTTGTGATAATTGCGAAATCACTCCCTTATTTTTCAAAAATTACACAAAATTTCCTCTCATTTTAAGTTTTGAATGACGTATACTTCTATTAAGAGTCGTGGCAATTTCAGAGACACCGACCACTTTTTAAAAGTTATTCAAAACTCACTTATTTCAAGTTTTTAATGTATTGTATATAAGATCGATTATTGAGAATTAATTCCCAACTCTTCAATCAAGTGATATAAGTATCCTAATAAAAATAAAATACTAAACATTTCAAACAAACCAACCATCCTATAGAAAATATAACAAAATATTTAAGAATTAAAGCATTTGTAGGGTTCGTTTACACTCGATCTTTCATTTAACAACTTTGTTTTCTTGTCAACTCTTTGTAAAAAAAATAAATTAAAATTAGATATAAATTTACAAACCTACGAATGCTTATAAAAATGTAATCATGTTATTTATCACATTCAAAACAAATAGCATTTCTCTCACAACGATCAAATTTCTAAGAACTCTTTAGGTGAAATTAAATCTAAAATCCCTCTATCTTGCGTTCCCCAACATAGTTATTAAAAATTTAAAAACAATTAAATTCTGAATTATTTTTTAAAATTTGATGGTCGAAATAATTGTTCCTTTTTTTATTTAGTTAAATGTGTTAATGGGGTATTTTAAGTATTACATTATTGTTGAAAGAGTGATGCTACGTGTACACACGGCTTTACACCCTCCTCACATGGAGGGGGGCCCACACACAATAAAATATTCGTGAGCCCCCTCCATCTGAGGGAAGTGTAAAGCTATGTGTACACCACGAGGTGTATACATAGCATTTTTCTTGTTGAAAAAGGTACAAGGTGAAAGAAAGATTGTAAGTGTATTTTAAGTATTACCGTTGTTATTTATCCTAACCTGTGAAAGAAAGGTGGTCAGAAAGATTTGCGTTATTCAAATACTTAAAATAAGGGAGTTTGTTTTATTTTTTTAAAATAGAGGGATATTTCTAATATTGTCATAAATTATAGGAAATACGATATTTAAACTCGAATGATAGAGGTTTTTATATAATTATTAAAACAGTGAATAGCGTCTTTAAAATTGTCATAAACTTTAGAGGAGATATGCATTGATCAAAATTTGACATAATAGAGGTTTATGTAATTTTTGAAAAAGTGAGTGGTGTTTATGAAATTATCAGAAACCTTAGGGGACGTCTCTGTAATTTAGCCTTTCATTAAATACATCCGATATATTCAATAAAACCACGCGCTGAACGAGTAAAATTCAACAAACCAATCTCACACATTTCCTTTTGACCTTTCCACGCGCCGCTCAAATTCCTTCTTCCCGCCTCTTTCTTTGTTGTTTCTCCCCAGCTTCCTCCTGCAACAATATAAATGTGAACCCTATTATTCAATAATCCACACATTATCAAATCCGCGTTTCATATATATATATACACGAGAAAAGGATTCTCTCTGTAAAACCAATCCTTTTGATTTCTGAATTTGAAATGGAGAAAGCATCGTCAAGAGTGATAGAAGTTACTGTGATTACTGGTGAAGATTTGCGGGTTAACAGGAGAACCCCAGTGAAGAAAAATGCCTTCGTGATCGTAAGATCCGACCCGTTAAATGTTAGATCCACAGGGATGAATACAGAAGGCGGATGCAATCCCATATGGAACGAGAAGTTGGTGATGGATTTGCCTATGCATGCAACTTTTATTACCGTGGAAGTTCATTCAGGTAGCAAAATCATTGGGACAGCAAGAATTCCGTTGTCAGACTTTACGGGGGGATATTTACCGGCAAACTATTTGAGTTTTCTGAGTTATAGGCTGAGGGATGACAACGGTGAGAAGAATGGGATTATTAATCTGTCCGTGAAGGTGAACGGGCAGACAAATATGAGCTGCGCCGCCAGTTGTTCAAGGCCGTGGTTGGGTGGTCTGGTGAACAACAAGGTTTCTAATGGGACAGTGACTGGAATTCCAGTTTCTTACATAGTTTGAGTGCTTAATTTTTTGTTTATACAGTTATACTTTTGGGGAATTTGTATATTGATTCATTTATTTATTTTTAGAATAAAGATTGTTTTCTTGAAAATTAAAGTTCAAGTCTTTACTTGTTATTTTATGGAGTTAATTATTTCAATAATCACTCAACTTATACTATGATCACGAGTTACTCTTTAAACCTCACAGCGTTCGTTGAACTTTGATCTTTGCACTCCATCCATCACCCTAAAAAATTCGTTACCTTATTCGCTGATGTGGCTAACGAAATCTCACGTGGTAAGTTATGACCATTAAAAAAATTACAACTCAGCCAAACCATTGTTTCATTACTCATTCAACTTACACTGGTCATAGTTTAATCATCAAACTTCAAAATGCTTCCCAATGGTAACTCGTATTTGATCCGTTCCCTTCGTTGCTAATATATCAAACGAAAATCTCACGTGACAAGTTAATCATTAAAAAAAATTATAAATCAGCCAAACCATCAACTCACAAAATTCATCACATGTGAAATGAGACTTCCATTGTCTCATAAACTTCTTTAAACCCCAATAAAGCGTCCCCAATTTCAGTCTTATAAAATCCTAGCCTCCAGTTCACTCATCTCACCCATGTACAACTAAATTGTGTAATAAGACAAAACCGATTGTTGAGAATGATGCGAGAAGATACTATTTATAAAGCCTATCCCCAAATTGTACCATTTATTCGACGTTTTTCAGATCCCAATCTTACATTTTTCCAGGAGGTCGATGACGTTTCCTTGCTTAAATAGTTTGATACGTGTCTGTAAAAATGGAAGTTTGGGAAGAGAGAGATGTTGAGCACATGGTACAATAGGGGATAGAACTTTATAATTAGTAGTTTCTCGCATCCTTTTTAAAAATCGGCTCCGTATTATTACACAATTTAGTTGTAGGTGCGTGAGATGAGTGAATTGGGAGTTAGGGTTTTTTAGTATTGCAATTGGGGACGTTTTATTGTGTTTTAAAAAAGTTTATGCGGCCATGGAATTCGAGTTTCACATATGCTAATTTTGGCGAGTTGATGGTTTGGTTGAATTGTAACTTTTTTAATGATTGTAACTTGTCGTATGGGATTTCCGTGCTATACATAGCAACAAAGGGAACGAAAATGGTAAATGATGGATGGAGTGCAACATCTCAAAGATGAGTGACTATTGTGAAGTATTTTGAAATTTGATGAGTAAACTGTGATTAATTGCAAGTTAGATGAGTAATGAAACAATGATTTGATTGAGTTGTAATTTGCCATGTAAGATTTTCATTAATCATGTCAGCAAATAAGGTAACGATTTTTCTAGGGTGATGGATGGAGTGCAAACATACAACGTTCAATGAACACTGTGACACTTTGAAGTTTAGTAAGTAAAGCATGATCATGGTATAAGTTGGGCGATTATGGAAACGATTAACTTTATTTTATGGGACTCACAACTTTTGAACAACATATTTCATCAATTTTTATCAAAATTTAGTAAAAATTTGATTTTNTAATCCCCACCGGATTGGGGTTATTAGTTGTAGTCTTATCAAGTCAAGAGAGCCGATAGTCACGGTAAGGGGAAAAAAAACCTCAAAATTTTATTCTTTACATTTCTAAGATTATTAGATAGAAATCCTCACGGGAACGGAAACAAGTAAATAATATATATTATGAAATATAAAAGTTAGATTCTCTTCCCCGATCAATAATAAGCTCAGTGACGGAGTCAGAATTTTTGGGTTGGGAAACCTATTACAATCGACATTTAGCGTATTCGGTAAAGAAAGTGACAATTTAAGAAAAGAACAAAACCACACATTTTGTTCAAAAACTGTTAAAAAAAACATAAAAATATCAAGTCCCGTAAATAAAAATACAAAGAAAATAT
>CAIGRT010190855.1:0-13105 GCA_903798405.1 Fraxinus platypoda | reverse complement strand
TATTTTAATAAAGTTAAATCTCTTTATTGCGAAATTTCAGAATTAGATTCTTCAAGTAAGATTTCAGAATCTAGAATAAGAAAAATAATTATACATAGTTGGAAACTCGAATTTAGAGGATTCATTGCTACCATATAAGGTTGGCCAGAGCAACCTTCACTGGCCAATCTCAAAAATTTGCTGGCCGACCAATAAGCGTTAACCAAACAAATGTTAGGGGTTTCAATAAAGAAAGAAGAAGATGCACTATATAAAAGAATAGGTCAACCAAGCCAACAAAATAATAAAGAATTAAAAGAAAGTAAATCTAAACGACAGATTGAAGGGAGCTAGGGAGCTATCAGACAAGGAGAGTTCAACAAGATTGTGACAAGAGAGGTTAGATATATCAACTATCTAATTGCTCGTGCTTTGTATATGAAAATCGAGGTCATTATGTTAGAGATTATTGGTTTAAAAAGAAATCAGGAAAAGGGAATATAGCAACCTTCAATAAAGAAAAAAATTACAATAGTGAAGAAGAATGGGATGCTGAAGCATCCACAATAACAATTGAGCAAGCTCGAGAGAAGAAAATCAATTCAAGTTTAAATGACGAATTAGCATTAATTGTGGTCCTTCCTGAACAATTGGATTGTGAAGATGATTGGATAGATGACTCAGAAGAGAATATCATGGTTCATGAAGAGTCTTTTTAGTGGACTCCGCAGAGGGAAGAATTAACAAACTCCGAAGAGGTGCTTGAAGAAGTATATTCTTGGCAGACACCACAGATGGTGCAGCTGCAAGATTTAAAGGAAATATAACACAAATTGCAAGAAGAAATTATAGAAGCCAACAACGAAGTCCTAAGAAATCTAAATATTTACAAGTGTCAAGGGATCAAGAAGAACTTGTAAGAACGATACAAAATTCTTGGCAAAATGATGTGGACCAAACGGAGGATCGGCGGAGTCAACAAGATATTGAGGTACGTACAAATTTACAACCACAAATAAGGAAATTGAGTAGACATGAGAATCGAGTATAAAAATCGATGAAGATGAAAGCATGGAAGAGCTAAATATATTTGAAGTAGCAGATTCATTAAATGGAGGACGGAACGTTTCAAAACTTGTCGAGTTTAAGGCAAAGCTGGGCGTAATGAAAAAGAAAAGAGTCAAAATGAAAAGTCGGTGTTGAAGGGGAGATTGTAGAAATCATCACTGACTTTGAAGAAAAATTCTAGAGGATTCTGGGATTTTCACCAACCTACTTCTTCCATCTTCCCTAACCGACATTTGTAGAAAAATCTAGAAAATATTTAGGTCCTGTTTGATTGCACTTCAATTCCATGGAACATGGAAATTAAATTCCATTTTTCACTTTTTTGCATGTTTGATTGTCCAAATTTACCATGGAATTGGTTTTCCATCTTTCACTCACATCTCACATTTTCTTGGTTTTTGAGGAAAGATTTTTCTAGGAAACTTTTTTATTTTTATTTTTTTTGACAATGAAAACAAATTATATTCCCAATTGTAACAAATTATATCTCTTTGATGGACAATTTTCATGAAAAACAAAGTCAAATGAACACCAAAATATCCAAATTTTCAATATTTTTCAGGTGGAAAATTATACCAATCAAACTTAATTAATTGACAATTCCCAATAAAACAAGTTCTAGGTAATTCAATTCCCTGAAATTCATTTTCTTTCCACCCAAATTTCATTCTTGCAATCAGACGGACCCTTAGTTTTGATTTGCACGGCTAATTTCAAGTTCTTCTGTCTAATACCAGTGGTACTGTTGGATTTCAGCATCAGGGAAGAATTTTGATAATGCAATATCGAGCAAGTTATCTAAAATACTAATCTCTTTTCCATTACTTTTAATAAATTAGATTTAGAATTGTTAAGCCAAGCATGAAGCTTTGATTATGAATTTTATGAGTTTTCACTCTCTGAAGACACTGAGATACTTTGTGTCAAGTAGCGTCCATATCTCCGTTACTGAATCTGTTTGTCATCAAGTGAATTCACGGAAAATTTGATATAAAGTTCTGAAGATAAACACAGCAAATTTTACAAAATAAAGTTCCTGAACATGAACGGAGCAAATTTTACGAACTATTTTAGGTACTTGCCAATATGATTGAAGTCAGCCTCCAACCTACATGCTTTTCGCTGAACTCCGACTAGAATTTTCTATTACCGGGCGTCGAATATGAACTTGGTTGATTCTAATTTCCATGCGCCATTAGTATAAGCCATTTTTCAATGTATGCAGACTTATCCATATTCAAGCTTCGTGCTTTATGCTGCTGTAGAATTTTAAGAATTTCTTCAGTTTCACCCAACAGGAGAGCCGCTTGATGGACACTTCTCTCCCTTTCTTCAATGGCAATTTGGTGACATTTCATGGCTATAACTCGTGTTAAATTGGTAAGACATGATGCAAGTACATCTGCAATCATCGTGGACAAGTGGTTGAATAATCCCTCACCTGTTAGGGGATCATCACTTTCATATACTAGCAAAAGAATTGTCGTGATTCGGTACATTGAGTTGGCAGCTATAACCTTAACTGGCCAATGAAGAGGGTTTTCCATAAGGAAATCTTTCACATTTCGCTTAAACTCCGTTACTAACTTTTCAGCTTCATCAGAGAGTTCTTGCAATATCTCCTTGGAATTTCTGCCTTTACGAGATGTTTCATGGAGATCCTTGTCTTGCCACTTTCTATATAGTTCGAGCGCTACCCAAATGATGTCTGCTGCATTTCTGATGTTTAGTCGAACCCCGTTTCTGTCCAGGCTTTTCTCTATAAGTTTTACGTATAAGAGGCCTTCATCAACGCTGCTCAGTAACCAATTAGTACTATCGATTGGGGTGTTTGGAAGTGCAATGGCGATACTTGTTAGAGTCACCAGAGTTAAAGACCAGCAATTCGGAGGTTCCTGAGAATTGAGACTAGGGACTTGATATTCGTCAATTTCCCTGATGCTGCTGTAGTTTACAATTTTAAGAAGAAGATTTTTCAGGTTCTCCGGTTGCTGTTTTTTACCTATCTCGATCACTTTATCCACCTCGTTGCAGATGTTTTTGAGGGTCTTTTGAGGAATCCCGGCTTCACCTTCAAGTAGCAGAACATAACGGGTAAAATCCTGCTCCATATTAACTCCTGATTCTGATTCCGAAATCCCATGAATACGTGATGCGCCAGAGGTGAACATATTCTTTAACCTTTTGATGCAGCGAAAACAAAAGATTATTTGACTCACAAAGCAGACAGAGATAAACTGGACTAGTTTGCTGTACAGAACTATAAAGATTTGGACTCTAATGACAAGATTCAGAATTATTCTTCTTGCATCATGAAGAAATTTTCTCCATTTCCTGTCTCTAATTTGCAACGGTAAGGAGCTTTCTTTCCATTCCACCAGCCTCTGCGTCCAATAACTCTCAATTTTGAATGCAGTCTTAAAGCTCATTGAGCTTTTCTCCGAGCATACGAAATTTACAGTAGTCAACCATCTGAATGCAGGAGCAATAGTACCAACAATCACTCCAGCAGATTGAGCAAGTACAATCCACTTTGTCGACCAGTCATACTTAGAAGCTGTTTTGCTGAATGTTCTATACTTAACGGCCATTCGAGCCTGAGCTTCTGCCAGAATGAAAGCAATCGCCAGAGAAATAACACCTGAAGTCAAACAGGTCACAGAACGTACAATCACGAATTGAGGGCTGCTAGTTTCTGCCATCACCCAATATTTCTTGATAATTGCTCTCAGTTTATCCGTGGTAAGTTTCTCTTCGAACTCCACGGACTGCACCAACTCTTCATCCGAAGCCAATTTCTGCATTTCTTGATATTTCAATTCAAGATATCTTTTGGTAATTGGAACCATTATAGCTGAAGCAGATAACATAAAAAGCAAAAGGAGGATGGAGAAACTAGCTATAATTTCCTCTGCGAACATTTCTCGACCGCCAAGAAAATGCCTCAATTGGATGATTTGGATACAATCATTTGCTATGACTGTGATTACAAGAATTCCTATAGCAATTACATTCAACAGAATCTCTTTATCATTCATCGATCCCAAAGATGTCATGAAATTTCCCATGGCAGTCGACATAAAGATTAGGCTGCTGACCTTTGCAAGTCTATCTGTAACAGCCCACATACGAGTCGTAAGATCAACTGGCAACTTCATTACCACTGCCAATAATGATAAAGAAGCAGGATTGATCGAGAAATACTTCGATGGAAACCATAATTTTTTGGTTTGGAATCCATGGAACACATCAGCTGCCATTGCCAGAGAGCAAACCAAAGAGGCTGCAGCAACATACATGCCTATCCATGGCATGGGAGCGTCAAGTTGCCTTTCCACATCCCCGCTGTTGTCCTTGCCGGTCAGGGGCATGGCCTGCAGGTTCTTCAATTTTATTTTCTTGGTTGTTTACTTGTTTTTCTGATCGATCTTCCAGTAGATCTAGCAATTAACTAGATGTAGGACCAACCCCAAAAAATTTTGTGACTGCTGCTGTTGTTGGACTAGGGTAGGGTGGGGTGGGGTGGCGTGGCGTGGGGTGGGGGTTCTGCTAGGTATACTCTCTGAGATAAGGCTTTTGTTCTCAAGGGGAAGAATTTGAGCAGAAATTATGCATGTAAACAGGGTACAATGTATAGCTTGGAAAGGGTTGGAGTTGGAAATTGGAATATCTTGATTAGTTGACTCATAATAGGCTTAATTACATGAGAGGTCACTGAACTTTCACCCTAGTTGCAATCTGGTCAGTGAACTTCAATTTGGAGCAATCGAGCCACTAAATTTAAAACTAATCAGGCCACTCCGTTTGGAGTCTGTACCTACCAGAATTCGTTGACACATCCATTAAAACTAATGAAATGCGAACCTGTCAAGGTGCACGAGCAAATTAATAACAATAGAGGTCCCAAACTCTCACCTCACTAAACCTCAATTTAGAGCAACCAAACCTCTAAATTATAATTGGATTAGTTTCTTTTTTTCCCTTGCACAACCATTTTTCCTTGGCTCCATATCAAGTTTTTTTTTTTCTTCTTTTTTTGCACGTGCCATTCGTGTCTAATAGATTTCTCAAGTTACTTTACATCAAAAAATTTCTAGGTTCAAATTTTTTTTATGAAATTATATTGGATTTTCCTTGTTTTCCTCGATTTGTATTTCAGTTCGTTATAATGTATTGGATCACCTTTCTTCATTTCAAATTGAGTTATTTACTACTAATTGAATTTGGAAAGTTATAAACTTGAGTTTTGAATCCCATTATTTTCCTCTAGTTAGTGTTGTTTGTATGATTTATGACTTGATTACTCCAACTTGAAGTTAGTGGCCTAAATACAATTAGGGTAAACGTTCAACGACCTCCAATGTTATTAATATGCTAGGATGGATTCATTTTGAATTATATTAGCTTGACGGACATGAGAGACATTAATTGAACTCAAATGGAGTGATTCGATTGTCTCTAAATTAAAGTTTTATGACTTGATTACTCTAAATTGAAGTTCAATGGATATCTTGTTATTAGGGTGAAAGTTCAATGACCTCCAGTGTAATTTACCCTAATGAACTAATTGTGATGAACAAGAAGATTACAAAGAATTATTATTTTATCTGCTTTCCTTATCTTTAGCCTGAAAAGACTTGACAAGCTGTTACAGATTTGGTCCCTCAAATGAAAATAGGACAGGAGAAAAGAACAAAAGGTTGAAAAATAATTCAAAGCATTAAAATTATTAGCTGGTCAAAATATTCAGGCCATGCGATTTATTATTTTCAATAAAGTTGGAGTCAATTCCATAAGTTGTTTCTATCATAATTCATCCATATTTCAGTATTCAATCGATGAAAGATTTATTTTTTAACATGTCTTCGTAAAGTGATGGCTCGTTTAAGTTGACGAATCTTGAAATCCATACACATGTTTACGAGTTTTAATCGAATCAAGTTGCTCGTTGAAACTTAATAAGCTCTTATACCATATTAGAACTCATAATTTCATTTTAAAATATCAATCTCGTTACTTTCCTTCACATGACATATAAAGAGAGAAAAATGAGAAAATCTCTAAACTGTAGTTTCTAAGTTTCTTCAATGTATTGTGAATCTACATTCGAGCGACGTAGTTGTTTACTTTGCTCTTTATTCGATTGCTTGTTTGTTTATTGTCATCTGGAAAGTAGAAATTAATACTTAAAATCAATAATATTTCTATAACAAAATCTTGAAACTATGCATTATAAAAATTTAAATTGACTTGTTGACAGTACCTACCTAACAAATTCTTTTGGCATGGGTTTACTATAGTTTCATCATTACCCATTTAAAAATAGCAAGTTGTTCATAATTGAATATATCTCCTTAACAGAAACATTATGATTGGATCCAAAACTCCATTATTTCTTTGATCCCAGGGCCACACATAATTTCTTTTAAATCCTGTTGCTGTCAACTACAAGTCATGTTTGATGCTTGTCCAATGTTGACATTTGAACGAGTAACATGTTCACACACTTTCGAACGATTAATTTTACATTACTATTCTTTTACATATACAGACTGGAAAATAGAAATCTAGTAGACAAGTCAAGATTTAATTATAGACGAATTATTTTTGAGATTGATCTCACATTCCATTTTGGGACTGGAAATTTTAATATCTTCTCATCGGTAATTGCTCAATTATACGAGGAAATCTATTAAGAATAATGGAATCTAGCACCAAAGCACCATTTTAGGTGGCTACACTTTATTTGAATAAATATATCATGTAATATCATGTAATTATCATGTGCTTAACACCAGATGTGATGAATAGCATTACTCATCTATTAGTGATCTCCCACTATAGCTGCAGTAGTGTCATCAACATGAACCGGCCGCCTTAGTTGGGACGACCCACCCAGCTAAAAATTGGAAAAAATCAGCCCCGTTCCAGTTCAGGAAAATGCAAAGAAAATATTTTAGTAAGAGACAGTAGGCAAGCAGTTGCCAGAAATCCTAGAATTTGTTGTGATAAATATCTCAATAAGATTCCAGGACAATATGGATGCTTACCATCAAAAAAGTTACATTAAGACCACCCTACTGAATGGACTGTGTAAGACTTGATTATAGTCTGACGTTCATCACAATCTCCTCATCATCCATAAATCCGAAGATGTCATGAAGTACACCATAACAGTACACAACAAAATTACGCTGCCAAACTTTGAACCGTATCTGAAAAGCCTCGAGTTCAAGTACACAAATGGGAACCACACTTTTTTGCTTTTCGAAACCATAAAAGACATAGGCAGCCATTGCAAAGGGCACAATCCCAAGAGTACAGCAATATGCAAGCCTATCCCTGGCATGGGCTCAACAAGGTCCTTTTGCACCTCGTCATGATATGACAATGCCACTCACATTCGATCAAATCATGTTATGGGAGAAAATTTTATACATCCAAACTCACCTGTTCGCCTTTCTAATTTCTACAAGGGAACTCAGCTATAAATGCTTTAAAGCGAAAATATGAAAGTTGCAAGGTATTATACCTTCACTGGGAAAGGCCATGCTAGCACGTCCATATCTTATACACTACAGATTCATGCATTAAGACGGAAGAACAATAAGTATATTAAATTAATTATTAGAGCACTAGTTGGAAAATATATCGCAATACAAAGCCGTATTAAGGCAATCAACGTTCGTATTTCACGCTTAAGAAAAAGCTTTAAGATTCTACTTTTTTCCACTCGTATGTTTCAACAACATTTTGAGCTTTTTTCCTTCCTTCTCTGTGTTTGCCCTCTGCTGAACATACAATAGGAGAAGTTCAAAAGTTGAAAAACCAAAACTTTGACACCTTTGGTCTGGAGTATTATTAGAAGAAATTTGCCTTTTACCTGGGAGTCACGAAAGTAACATGGCCAAGGCAAGAAACGGTTCTTAAAAGAACTTCATTAATGAACTCATAACTCTTCTTTGCCTGTAATTTCTTGAAGCATTAGCAGTTAGCAACCCGATTCTTAGCCACCAAAGAAAAATGAATAATGGATGAAATTGTAAAGTTACCAGAGGCACTGTTAGTCACCAAGTTTTGTTGAACCTTTCTTGCTTTCCGTTTTGTAGCCTCAGCTGCAATTTTGCCGCCCCAAAGTAAGTATTTTTCAATCAACACAAATTAGAAAAAATAATTTTCAAAGCATGAAGCTTAGCAGAAACTTAGCCTCTATATGGCCTCCATTTTTAAAAACTCATTTTTTCTAGGTTTCAATCACATTCTCTCAATAAAATAATTTTACATGTGGACCCATAACTTTTCCATAATTTTTTAATCACACATTCTCCCAAGAAATAAATAAATAAATAAATCACTATTCACAAAATGTATTCTCAAAAAATCTCTACCAAATTGGGGTTTAATGTTATTGTTAAGTATATATTGGTCCAGAGTATATTACTGAGCATAATAATTTATAACATCCCCACCCATTTAAATGTTCACTTACGAATTTCTATGTTAATTTACAACTTAATTAATATTTCACCTTTGAATTTTCTTTTCTTGTTTGACCTTCTCCTCTTCCTCTCTTCCTTGGTTAGCTCTGTTTCTTCTTTAACGATTCCTTTGCCAGCAAACACTTCCTCAGGAGCAAGCATTGCTGCATCAGAGACTGCCAGAGGAGCAATCTACCAAAAAATTTATGTTAATTTTCAACTATAGAAGCATTTACTTGTATAATGGATGTGCCCAATAAATCAGATAAGATGATGATTTACCTCTTCCATTGCCAGGGCGGGAACATTTGCTTGTATGGACATGTCCTCAATGACCTTTTCAAGTTAATTAAATACAAATGTGATTGAAAAACCTTCTCCAGAAGTCAATAAAACTTTGGTAAAGAAGTAAAGAACGAGTCATATTAAAATAAGCAAGAAGCATACCGGTTTCGGAGTGAAGTGGAAATGAGATAAAGCATCCAATTTTAAGCACAGTTTCTTAAATAACAAACTTGCCTGAAAAGGAAAACAAAAGAGTGAGTGACTCACTAATCAGTAAAAATGTTGACAAAATTACCTAATAATCAACGAAAACAATAAGAAAAAAATATTATTTTTAGTCGCAACAGAAAACAACGAATACAAGCTTCTCGAGTTACTATATCATTATTGCATATATAGATTAAATACAAAATGGTAAATAATACAAGAAAAGTGTAACTAACGCACTTCTTTCTTTTGCTCATCTTTAAAAGACATTGCTGTTGAAACTAGGCCAGTCTTCTGAACATATTCATCCTGCAAGGAAAAATGTTCCATATCATTGAGATGGGAAAAAAAATACAAAGAAAAATGTTCACATTGTCAAAAAAGTTTGTATAATATTACAATATGAATGTGAATATCACAAAAACTACACCAAAATTACCCACTGGAAAGATACTAACCTCATAAAGTGCAGCAAGGCCCTTTCCACTCTTATTCTCATCCTGTACATTTAAAGTTACTACAATTAGTAAAGAAATAAACTCCAAGGAGAAAGATCTGAAGAAATGAAATACATACCAATTCAAATTTTTCTCTTGGTGACTTGGATGGTAAAGTAGGTGGCTTCTGGACATCATCGAAACGCCCCTATATATGGTACCATGGATAATGATGATTCAGTGAGAAACAATAACCAGAACTCACAATTTAACAGGCATAAATCTTAGAAATACGCTATCAGGAAAAAGAAAGAGATTTTTCTCTCACTATAATTGTCTTGATCTTCCTTTTTCTAACCACCATTTCTTGTACTCCACAACATAGAGTGAGCATAAATAGTTTCTTAAAACTGCACCCTCAACCCCCTAAAAAGGAAAAAACTCCTCTCCAGCTTCCCTTGAACCAAAATTCTACAGCGCGTGCATTTCTTAAAGGAGCAAGGCAGGGAGGGGAAATACACCCTCTTTTTCTTTGTGATTGTTTGGCATATCCATTATCTCAATCATTCAAATTAATATACCAAAAGAACATGCAAGAAGTCTTTAAATACTAGAGCTAATTATAATGGAGAAGGGAAAGAATAACTTATTCATCCATATAAACACCGAAATTCCAAATCATGGATGGATGTCAAATTTCACCTCAATGATGCGTTTTTGAATCAACTCTTCAAGGGATGCAGTGACCTCTTCTGTGATTACAGGGGCAGGTCTAACATTGTGCTCAAATTCCAGATCAACTTCCAATGCACTATTCTTTGGTCTTTTAGTAGCAGTTACCTGACATTATTCAATAAACAAACAAAAAATCACACTTTTCTCATATGCATAAGTTGATAGCTGTGAAAAAAAAAATTGAAAATTGAAAAATATTACCTCACCCTGCATCATCCAGGTTTTTTGCTCTAAATTCGCTTTCTCCATTGCCTCTATCTCAGAACGGAGCTTCTCTAGCTCTTTTTCATGGGTAGAAAGATTGTTTTTCTTCTGTAATAGTTAAAAACAAAAATACTTTTTGAGTACATCACTTGGTACCAATGGTGGGCAACAATTCTTCAACAACCCCATTTAGATTATCACACTATTATTTTGGTCTAAACCACATACAGATATGGAGGGTGGGTTGGATGCTTAAAGAAAATAATTTACCTGATTATTGTTGCCATCATCATCTGATCCACTCAATACTTTAGATTTCTTCCCCTGACCAGTTCTTTTACCACCAAAAAAGTCCTCATACCTGAATGGCAAGAGACAAAAAGCCATCTTTAAGATGTGTGGGTATATATACTTAGCAACACCAATGAGAGACCTTCAATCCAGTTGTTTATTTGGGAGAATTATTTGAAGTGAAAAAAGATTTCTTTTTTGAGAATGTGTGGAAGTATGTAAAAGTTATGGGTCCATGTCCAAGATTATTTTAATGGGAGAATGTACAAAATGAGCTCGAGGAAAATTGATTTTCAAACAAGCTATGCCGATAATTCAACCCTTATATTCAAACACAAGACAGATTTTCATTACATCTTTAAATCTTAAAAATGACAACTGTATAAATGGAATAAAAAGAGCAAAAGAACGGACGAGGAAAAATCAAACCTTGCATTTTCCATCTTGTTGTCGTCTTCTTCTTCATCCTCATCATCAAGCCCCATCAATCCAAGCTGCAAAAAAATGTAAATTAAAGTATTAGCTCGATGATTTTTCAAACCTAATTAAACTAACACTTCACTCCCATAATTTACTAAACCGAGAAAAATCATAGTTTAAAAAAACTCAAAAATTGCCTAGAAATTCCATAATCCTACCTCATTGTAATCATCTTCATCGTCCTCCTCTTCATCTTCATCCTCATTCGTAATTTCATGTATCTTCCTCTCTTCTCTTTCTTCAATCCATATTCCTTCTCCTCATCGTCCACCAAATATTCCTCCAATTCCTTTATCTTCAAAAACTTATCTTCCACCCCATTTTCATTTCCCTTGTCCTCGTCTTCCATTTCATCATCATTGTCATCACCATCACCATCCTCCTCCTCTTCGTCTTCATCAGAGCCCTCGCTCTCACTCTCTAAATCATCAATATCCTCACCTTCTCCACTCACTAGTTTATCATCTTCATCCCCATTCCCATCTTCAGTCTCTTCTTTTCGATTTTCACTAAACCTATCTCCCCCCAAATCGAATTGTTTCTCAATCTCTTTAGGGTTTTTCTCGAAGTGTTTGACGTGGCGGCGGAGGGAGAGGAGCAGGGGCTGGGATTGCAGGTCAATTTGCTGCCAAATCTGCTCGGCGTCAAATCCTTCGGTCAAAAGGTGACTGAACGGAGATTTGGGAGCGAATGGCTTAAGAGATGAGAATAGGTACTGCGAGGCTATTCGAGCAGCCTGTGAGAGGTCCGGTGACGGCGAGAGGAAGAACGGTGGTTCTGTCGATTTCAGTTTGTGGAGGGAGTCGATTCCCGCCGATTTGGTGCCACCGTCGGGGGTGGAAGCCATGACGANTGCCACCGTCGGGGGTGGAAGCCATGACGATCGTGGTGGAGCTTCTCGGAGAAATGACTAATCGGGGTTTAGGGTTTTAAGACTTACTGCGACACGATTAGACAATTTCACGTAAACGTCTCCCCACTTTTTTTGGAAACCTATTTTTATACAAAATATTCACGAAATAAAATATTCTACACGTGAATTCAAATTTTTTAACAATTTTTTAATCATACATCTTTCAAAAATTTACAATTCAAAATATTACTTTCCTTGGTTCGACCATATTTGATTGATATTTTTTTCCGATTAATGCTAGTGCTTATAATAATGGGATAATTAGATCTAATACCCTTCAAAATTAAACAATTAGAATAATACCCTAAAACTAATTAAAACTTTTACTCCCGTAATTAATACGTTCAAATCATCCCGACTTAAATCACCTGCACAGCCTAAATCATCTTCCCTAAAACTACACCATTGCTGAAGGAAAGAAAAACCCCAACTGTGCACCCCAAAATCCTCGCTAGTGCCTACATCTAAATCATCATCCCCAAGATCGGCACCAAATTCTGCTCAATTTCAAGCTCAACAACGTATTTTTTTCACTTTTGGAGGATTTAACCCTTTTGGAGGAGGGGGCCAGCAGTATACATTTCACTTTGAAGGAGGATTTCCTGGTGGGGGCTTTGGTGGCTTCCAGTTTTGACCTCGAGGAAGTTTGGAAATATGTTTCACTAACCGCTTTTCTGCTGAGATTCCGGAGAGTATTTAGAACAGCAATTTTGTCTAACCCCTACACCTACAATGCACACCTTAATAGGCAATTTTTGCATGCTGCCCGATTACGAAAAGCTCTTATTTGAGGAAGTTTAGCTTTGCGTGGGATCTACATTCTGAAATTTTGAAGATCATAGTTGATTGGAGGAAAATGAAAACCTTTTATTTGAATTGTAGTATGTGCACAGCATATATAATTATTTTATGGAGTTTTCTGGAAGGCCAGTGGAACATATATCCCTCTTAATACAAGAAAATTGATATTTTGTTTTTTTATTTTTTAAGTGCATCCCAAGTCAGTTTGTCACTTTTTTTTTATTGTC
>CAIGRT010190843.1:0-11337 GCA_903798405.1 Fraxinus platypoda | reverse complement strand
AAAAGGGTCAGTCTGAGTGTCGATCCTTTGATAATCTACCTTGGGTGTGATTCGAGCGTGGTGGTGTTCATTATTGTCTGATTGAACGGCTGATTTGAGACCTTGAGGAGTTCGGCCAGTGGGGTTGAAAAATGAAGATAAGTTCATTTTTCATATTTAGTGTTCTTGTGATTCTTCTTCAGTTTGTGTACTGTCCATTTTACAACTTATATTGAGTTCATTTCCTGCAGTTTATTCTGGTCGTTTTATTCCAGTTTATATACAGATTTGTTTGGCAGTTTACTTAGTGTTGGTTCAATTGATTACAGATTCTTGAGTCTTAAATTCGGTTCAGTTTTTTGTTACTTTTGCACATGTGTTTGTTGATTTCTTGAGCTAATTTTGTGAACTCCTCCCAACATATATGCCTTAGGATATGTATAATAAGAATTTCTCTATTTAATTCGATACTCTATGTTCGGATAAACATTTACCATCCGAAAAGAGGGAAAAAGAGTCCAACGTAAATGGCAATCAACATACATACTCGTTGATTCAAAAGAGAATGCCGAGAATTGGATCGATCAACACTCCAAATTCCAGTTTTTGTTATTATTTCAACAAAAGTCAACCATAACAATCGCATATCCCAGCTTATAAACAAGCTGGTAACGACATCCCCAATATGGAAGAAATCAATCAAAGGGGTATTACAGTCAGCTAAAGGTAACAATATTTATTGAAGGAAATAAAAGAGCAATAGTAGAAACTAAATGGGATGCAAGCCATTCTCAAATCTTGGTTCCATGTGACTAATTACACGGTTTGCCAACAAGCAACATCACTCACGGCCAAGACCAGAATTGTGTCAAGAATTCTCTGTCCAGTTGCATCATACATCCTGGCATGATTGACCTTCTCTGCGGGCATGGCAGGCTCAAGCTAGAAAGCCATTAGTTTTAGTTGAGTGCATTTACGTGGACAAGTCGTGTTGTGTTCAGATAAGATGTAATTAAAATGAGTTGGTATTATTTGATTATCTTTTATGGAGACATACAATTGAAGACATTTCCATCTACGTACAAATGGTGTCCATTAGCGGCATTTGGAAAACTTTCTATCTTCCATTGCAGAAAAAACAGTATTTTAAAAAGCATGACTAGTCGCCTGGAAAAAGCAGTGTTCCTAGGCGAGAGACGCTGGCGAAACGCCTCGCCTTGTCATTAAGTGTGAATTAAGCGGTCAACTGCCACCAAGGCATGCTTTATTAATTTTCATTTTTTTCCTTTTTAAAAATGTTTTATTTGATTTTAGTTTCAAGTTTTTAAATGATTTTGTCTGTTCAAATGTAAAAAATGAAAACTTGAAAAACTATGAAAAATAGTCTAGTTTTAGCATTTCGAAAATTTGAAAATTGTATATTTAACTAATTATAGGAATTACTAAGTAACTATAATATTTTATAATTTTAGATGTTTGGTATGTATTATTTTAATTATTGAATAATTTTTAGAATGATTAAAAATTTAAAATAATATTAAAAATAAAAATAAAAACGTTTTGTTATGCCTAAACCTCGCCTAGGATTGTAAAGCTTGAAGCTTGACCTCTATATCTAGCCACACTTTACGTTTTTTCATAATATTAAGAAAAAGTCATTTTTCCATTTTTCCTTATAACTTTTCACGTTCATTTTCCATGATAACAATATCACTCTGGACGTTATTATGATGAACATAAGGAACCAGAGAAGAACAAGAGAAAGAGATCGAAGAGAGAAAAAAAGGAAAAAATTGGAAGAAGAAGCTTTACTTTTATTCAATGATCAAAGGAGGTTTATTACAAAGCAAGATCTTCATTAAATAGAGTCTAAACTTGAAAAAATAGGGAAAACTAGGTTTTCCTACATAAGAAAACAAACTAAATTATTTTAAATAACAAAAAATATTGAGGAGAAAAAGTAAACCATAATATTTATTTTGATTTCTTCTAAATCTCAAATTGTTGTAAGTTAAATATTAATTAGTGAATGAATATAGTATCCATACAGTCCTAATTATTATGGTTATTTTACCCCTACAACCTAATTCTTACCTATAAATATAGGACTTTGATTTTCAATAAAATATATACAAGTCTATTAACTCTTTATTTTTCTTCTCCTTAAAACATCACCATGCAACACAATTGAAGTTCTCCATATGTGTCAAATGTGAACTCCCTTCAAGATTTTCCTCAAAATTTTATACATTTATCGAACCTAAAACCCCAAGTAAATTTAATTTTATGAATATTGTTTGTATAAGATTGGAAGTATATTGGATCTATAAAGTTTTTCTTTAAATCTGTTAAATCTTTTTATTTAATTATTGCTCTTGAAGAAGCATAAATTATTAAACATCAATATTCTTAAAAAATATTGTTTCGTTATTTTTGAGGAATATTGCAACACTACTTACAAAGAGCGTAGTTTTAATTGATTAATATTTATGAGAGTGTTATCTCAAAGAAGAATAATTTTATAATTAGAACACTGCGAGTTGTTTCCAATACTAGGAGAAAAACCCTCACTGGAATATACACTCGGTAAATTTATGAAGAACACTAAAGCAAACGATCACACCTTCTCAAACAAGAACATGGAACAATTGGCCAATATGGTCTCAAAATTCCCTTGAGGTACCCTGCCAAGTAACACTAACACAATTGAACATCAAGAAAACAATCCATACTCCATCACATATAATCCATGTTGGAGAAACCATGTGGTGCATTAATCCGAACACTCTGAAGTACTGTTTCCAACACTAGGAGAAAAACTCAATGAAGATACAGTGGGTATATTTATGAAGAAGACTGAAGAAAACTTCGAAGTTCACACCTTCTCAATCAAGAACTAGGAACTATTGGCCAAGATCATCTCAGATCTCCCTCAAGGTAACCTGCCAAGTAACATTGAAACAAACTGAAGAGATCCTGTGAATGTTATTACAATGAATATAGTGGAGTACAAATGTCTGAATTTAATGTCAATAGAAGACAACTGGTACATACTTGAAACGCACAAGAGTTACAACTCGACGTATTAAAGGAGAGTAAGATCTCTAACTAATAAGTAGCTCCAAATTACGAAAAGAAAGACTTTCTGTTTATCTTCAAACTGAATCCTCTCTCAACACGCATGTCAAAAAGAATAATTAAATCAAGATTTCAAATGACATAAGGTTTGAACCGATTTGAGTTCGATGCATGAAAGGAGAGATGCCCACAAAATTTAGTTTAAACATGGAAAACAATTGTGGTTAGGTGAAAAGCATGGAATTCATAGACATTTTTTTTTTAATCCTTATACTACAAGATATAATGGAGTCGAGGAGAGATAGATCTTTAACTAATGAGACACTCCCACTACAACAGAGTTTACTTTTGTCATAAAAAATTCTTTACGGTTTACAAGTGAACACCGTATAAAGTTATGCCATAGGCACTCACCTTTTTTACAGCAAACAAAGCATGCCGTATAAAGCCTTATGAGCGCCGTTAATTGACTTTTTACGACGTGCATATGCAGCCGTAATACGCACACCATAAAAGATGTACATTTTCTCGACGTACATTGAACGACGCCGTTAATTAACTTTGTTTCGGTGTCCATATGCATGACGTTAATGTCAATTTAATTTTGTATAATTGTTTATTTATTTGATTATCAGCAAAATTATATTGTCAATTAAATTTTTGAACAATAATGTTATTTAATACCAATTGTATTAAGATACTCATCATCATTAAATGATAGACTCAATTATATATAGGAAATAAATGACTCATTTAATGTCACCCAATGCCAACTATGATGATGCTGTAGCATTATTAGCTGTATTAAAAGGATTACTCTTTTTGAAAGGGTGTCCTCAACTCATTTTGGATTCTAAAAATCTGGTCTTTTTGTCAAATTCCTCATAAGAAAACCATCAACTCTATAATTAACGCCTTTCACAACATCATAAAAACTTAAAACCTCTTCTCCGATTCTCCCTAGAGTAGAAGCCACAATTTTAATGAAAAGCTCTTCTCTCTCACTCTTTCTCTAGAAAGGTTCGTAAATATTTTTCTACATTTTGATCTCTCCATGTTTTTGGATTTTTTTTTCCTTGGGATTGTCGGTTCTCCATGTTTATATATTTTGCATGCTCATTTTTTCTTCTGAATTTTTTGGCTTAAATCAAATTGTCACCAGGGTTTCAGTAAATCTCTCTTTTTTTGGGTTTTTGTTTGTATGTATTGTTTTATGTCTGCATGACACTGCTGTTGTTTTATGATTAACGCAGGTGAACAGCTGCATTGTTATTTGGGTAAGAATTATTGTTCTTTTGTCTGAGAATTGATTCGATTTAAAGTGATTTTTATTTTTTTTTGTAATTATGTTTGTCTTCTTCTGATAAATCTTCGAATGGGTGTAGAAACCCTCTATATTAATTAGAGCATGCTTGGCAAGCCTCAAAAAAGGAAGTAAATTTCCTTCCCTAAGAAGTAGGTAAGAACATGCTTTTTATTAAACCATATCCGCATAAATGCTGTTTACAATGGGGATCGGGCGATTGTCGATCTACACACTATTCTGATACATAAATGCTACTTTTAATCTTACTCGGATATTCAGCCTCCATAGAAAGTGCCACCAGCATTGTAATGGATTTGATGCTTCCTGCGAATTAATCTCTTTGAGAGTCATGGCAAGACGGTGACCAGATTTGACAGTGTAGATTCCCTTGCAATCGAAGTGTCATTTGGAGGTTTTTAACACCTGGGATTCCACAAGGCAGTGATATAATTGCTTCTCTGTTATGGGTAGAAAAATATATTAACTTTCTCGATATCCCAGCTTCCACCTTGGTTCATCAAATCAGCCACACTAAGTAGGAAGTCTCCATAACGAGGTGAGATTGATTGAAAAGAGTAGGCTCGAGGGTGGCAAGGACAGCTTAGAAGTTACTTTTAAGATATTTTACTTTAGTTTGGGCATATAACATGCTTTTAGAAACTATACATTGGAAATATTTTTATCAAATAGAAATTTTCCTCCATGAGTAATTCTACGCATTTAAGCTTCTAGTCTGATTTTTACTTCCCCGTAAATTTTTCTTATAGTCTCGTCTTTGTTCTGATTAACTAATTAATTATACTTCTTGAAAATCAGGTGTTTTTCAGAACAAACTTCGCACAGGACAAAAAATATGGTTCGCGATGGTAAAGTGCATCAAAAGCCGAAAAAAGCACCGCCTACCATCACCCGCTTCTTCAAAATCATGGTCCACGACGACTATTTAAAAGTTTTGGTATCATACGGTTTCTATTGTTTACTATCTCCATAATTTATCGTGTTTTACATGCCTTTTGTTTTAGCTTTCTACATGATAACCTTTTGGGCAAACATCAGTTTCCTGCCTCTCTATTTCGGCATTACAACCCCAATTTAAACAGATGCTGTAATTCATTTCACTGCTTGACTCTTTTCGTTCAACAACAGTGTAATTATTTTGTGCACATTTTTATTATATGTTTCTTCCCGTGGCAGCACAGTGTGTAAAATTTAGATCCAGTTATACTCATGTCATGACTGCAAACTTCAAATGATTGCCACTCTATGGATGCTCTATGCTTGC
This sequence comes from Fraxinus platypoda, assembly GCA_903798405.1. Taxonomy (NCBI): domain Eukaryota; kingdom Viridiplantae; phylum Streptophyta; class Magnoliopsida; order Lamiales; family Oleaceae; genus Fraxinus; species Fraxinus platypoda. The sequence goes on along the minus strand of CAIGRT010190843.1, from coordinate 5,692 downwards.
CTAAACGAGTAAAAATAATAATAATAATATCTTGATCAATACATTTCTTGGTTACTTTTCTCCATGAAGGCATATTTTATGTTGGTCCTATGTCAAAAATCTATGTTCGCATTGATAAGTTATAAAAAACTGAATTTTTCCTAACATATGTGGTACACACTAAATTTGCCGATCCAGACATCGATTCTTTGGAAAAATACATGTTTTCTAAAATTTTCTAATTCACCTGCAGTACTTGACTCCTGATTTTGTTCAAAAAGAGCCAAACGTGATTGGTAAACCAAGTTATCTAGAGGACTCAACCAAGCAACTGTGGCCGGTAACGGTGTCAATTGTTGATGGTTACCCAGCCATCCAGGACGGATGGCATAAATTTGCGGTAGACCATCGTCTGGAAGTTGGAGCACTTTTGATATTCTCCTACACTAGGGGTTGTCACTTTGTCGTCCGCATATATGGAAGAACTGGGTGTGAAAGATTGAATTTTAAGCCCGGATCAAGTGCTTCAGTTGTGCCTGGGTCAAAAATTCAGCATGATCAAAACCTTTCAAAAGGTCAAGGGAAAAAGGGGCAGACTGGGGAAAGGGTTAGATTGGGAAAAAGGTCAAGGGAAGAAGAAGAAGAAAAAATAATTACTTCGGATGAACCATTTCGAACACTTAAAAAAAATCCAAGGGGTAAGCCCGGATCAAGCATTTTAGTTGCATCTGGATCAGAATTTCAGCACGATCAAAGGGTTCCAAAACCACCAGCTGCTTCAAATTATGGCAGTCACTTTGAAAAGAGGCATTTTCCTCCGACAAATATAATCATGGATGATTCAGTTCTTATGCTCAACAGTTATACTGGATACAATAAAGGAGAAGATAGAGCCTATTTAAAAGACTTGTCAACCATCGAAACGGGGAGAAACGAATCTGATCCCAATAAAAGTAAGATGTCTTCTCTAGGTGGAGAAACAGTTCCTGATAAGATTGAATCAACCGTTAATGAAATTCTAATGGCCGAGAATGAGAAAGATCGTATTATTGACCATTATAATGATGTTTTCGGCGCTTTTCCAACAGAGTCTGCTGAAAATAGAAAAATGAGCAAGGACACATCAAATGACGAGAGAAAAAATGCAGTTCAAGGTAGTTTGTTTCTAATTTTTGACTAATGTCATAGTTTAATTGTTATGTTATTTATAGTTCTTTTGTCCTATTGTTAACCATTTGATAATCTGATAAATTAGGCAATGACTGTGTTCTTTCATCAGATAATGAAGCTCTGTCTTTAGGTGGTGGTCAGATAGCTGGAAGCGAGGGTGCTGTGGTTCCCAAGTATTATGACTGTTCAGTCTTCTATTCCTTGGTCAAGGATCCATCAGGTTTGTGTTCCTTTTTTGTTGCATAATTTGTTCTGGGCGTATGTCGCATGTTCGGTAAGCTTGATTAAATAGCATTTGAAAATAATAAGAAAACAAATTTTTCATTGTAGCGTCTAGTACTATCTAATACTAAATACCAAACATGTACCTAGTTACTAAGAAGAAAAAGAAGCAAAAATCTTGTTCATTGAATTTTGTGTCATTTCATCCACCATGTCTTGCTTGACTTCTGTTGATTCATTCTGGACTTTTGTCAAATTAAACAGGTGGGCAAACGGTAGATGTCAAGGAAAAGCTAGTCGAGATGGGAGAGGTAGCTTTTGGTCTTCCTCAAACTGTTAGTGGTGGGTATTAGGTTTGCTCTTTTGTCATCATTTTGATCTAAAATTACTTTTTATTTTTATACTTGCATATAGGCTCGTCTAATTGTCTATGCATATGTTTGGCAGCAAATTTTGATGAACATGTACCTTAAAGCTTATCGGAACAAAATTTGATGAATACGTAAACTTAAAAGCTTATAAATTTAATGTCAAATTCATTGATTCTATACAGGAAAAGATCAAAGCATGGCAACTGAATGTGCTCCAATGCCCCTACAAGCTGTGAAAGATATCAACATCATAGTAAAACCAGAACCTGCTATGCAATCTTACCAGGTATGTTATTTGTAGGGATTCCTCAATTTTTTGTTGGTGTCCTGCAAAAATTTCATTATCACTACCTTGCCTTCTTATTTTACTTCTTAATAATTAAGAACACGGTATATCTTTTTCATTGTGAAACTGAATCAACAATTGATAAACTAGAATTTTCTGAACTTTGTGTACTTCAAGTTTTCGTACTTATTTGTTTGCAGTTCTATCCTCTTTAAGGTGGGTCTATCTTATACTTAGGATTACGATAAGGGTTATCATATCTAGGTTTCCCAATGCATTGATACTGGCAGAGGTATCGAAGATTTGGTTGATGAAATGATGGAAACCCTTTCATCATATTTTATCAAGGCAATAATCACATGATTGATATATTCTTATATATGAATTATAATGTCAATGTAGATGTAGTTACTATTTGCGTAGCCTATTAATTCAGGAATTATGCATGTGATATTTAATCTAAAAAACAAAATTCATTAAATATACGAGGAATGGACTACTTACTAAATTTAATGAAAACTAGCAAAACCTTTTAGTTTTCTACGTACAGGAAAACCAAATCTGACAAATATGCATTTTTCTGTTGTAATGCTGCGGCTAATTACTCATTTACTGATATGCACTGATAGAATGAAAAAAAGAAAAAAGCAATAATCTGCCACGTGTTGTTCGAATTGTATACATGTCGTTTCTTGTTTAAGGTTTATGTCTAATATTGTATAGTTAAAGATGGCCGCCGAGCACATAGATTGGAGTCGAGGGCTGAAGATGATGCTATTTAACATGGTACTAGAGCACGCATATGAATTGTATTCATGTGTCCTTGCTACTAGTTTATGAAATTTGCGCATGTGAGGGATAATCTTTAAGTCTAAATTTAAATAATTAAATGTATTCCCTCTTCTAAATAACTGAAGTTTTTAGACAGGGAGGTTAAAATAAAAAATTATTTCCTTTTTAAACTATATCGCATTAAATTCTTGACATCATTTTTGTGATATTGTAGGACTTGCCAATATCTGATCCACCAATTGGAGGAAAAGACGAGGGTGGGGACAAGCAGCTTATCTTCCTTAGAGATTCAGTTGGCAGACTCTGGCCTGTTATGCGCTACTCTGACACATTGGGTGTTACTAAATTTTTAGGTGGATGGAAACAGTTTTGTAAGGAAAATAATATTCAGCCAGGCAATATATGTGACCTTAAATGTGAAAATAGCGTTCAGCACATCTATACCGTCATATGAGTTTGCTAAACAAAATTTCTAGAAGCTGGAGCAGTGGACTGGCTATGCAGATTTTCTAGACCGAGTTTAATCATATGTAATGTATCTGGTGTCAATGAAATTGGACCGTTTTGTGTGAGATGTTTTTGTTTGGACAAATGTTTGTCCGTTGTGCAATTTCTGAATTATGTAACTTGTTCTATGTTTAAGGGTATGGACCAATGTTTTATATAAAGCTGTTTCATGTTGAATTTAAGATACTGTCTTTCTTGCAGATTTTCTATGTACTTACTCTAGAATCTTCTTGTTTATAGTGTCAAATTTACACCAGACACTGACGTTGATGGAGAATGTGTTGGAATTGGCACTGGAAACATGCCAATAAAATGCACTTATTTTAGGCACTACCAAGGGGGACACCGGCAGATTGTCCTCCCACCTTAAGATTCAACATCAGACTCAGGCAATTTCTGTAGCTTGAATCTTTCTTGGGAAACAGTATGCATTAGACTAGAAGATTGATGAGAATTTGAAGATGAAAATGGTGTTTGATGTTATAGACAAATCATTTGTTCTTTTTTTATATATATTTATTTCTAAAAGTGGAGCATTGAACTGTTTATGCACATTTATTAGCAGTTTAGTCTTTTGTAATGTTTCTGGTACAGTAAATATTGGATCTTTGGTATGAGATGATGGTGTTTGTACCATTATTATACTCTTGTATACAGTGTTTGAGTTCCTATTGAGTTAGTCGATGTGAAAAGTAACTTCTCAGTTCTTAATAAGTTCTCTATTTAATTCGATACTCTTTGGATAAATATACACCAACCGAATAGAGAGAAAAATAATCAGATGTAGTGGTGGAAGGAAAGACGAGTCAGATGCTATAGAAAGCCGTTAGTTATAGTTGAGTGCCATTTACGTGCACAAGTCATGTTGTGTTCAAATGGCTTTATTACGACGAAGACAAGCAACCAGAGATGAACAAGAGAAGGAGATCACGAGAGAAAAGAAAGAGAATTGGAAGAAGAAGCTATTATTTTATTCAATGATCAAACGTGGTTTATTACGAAGACCTAAACTAAGGAAACTGGGCTTCCTCCATGAGGAACAAACTCAATTGTTTTAAAATGAAAATAACTGAATTTAATGAGATAAAGCAAGCCTTAAATTATTTTGATTTCTTCTACTCTGGAATATACTTTTAATGCTACATCACTTTAACTTCTCGTTCTTTATAAACTGAAATTGATAAAATAAATTCAGAATTTGCGTTCAAGTTGGTCATACTAACAATAACTCGTAGAATCCAATAAAAAATTTGCGCAAAGTTGAGTACTCATCAACTTTTACACACAATTTTACAACATTTTGATCGTTTTAGAAATTATTAAACAAAAAAAATCCGTTAATATGTCAAAAAATTTGACATAAATACTGGCTGGACAAAGCAAGAACAAACAGACATGATGATGTACCATTGTGTACCAATAGGGAGTTCGGCATTTCCCCCTACCATAGTATATTGAATAAAAAATTTATTACAAGCATGGGTACTTGTGGACTTATCTCTAAACAATAAAATCGAGGATCTTCTGAATAAACAACTATGTACATAGGCTTTACAAAGAAAAACATAACAAATTCACAATGTAACTATTGTGTTCCTAAACTTGGAAGTCCCTATCTATGTAATCATATAGAACCAACTTCCCCTTTTAGCTTGTGAGGATGAAAAACTTTGTCCACTTTCTCTCTATTACCCATGTTAGCCATCATGTCGGCAGCCACATTGCCGTATTGCCTTCCATCCATTCGTGTACTTCTTCCAATCAGTGCTGTATATGCCAAGGACCATTAGAGCTTCTATTGATGAGATGTATGGAAGCCATAGAATCCATCTCAACCCATATTATGCTAAAACCTTGTTTTTTTACATATAANATCCATCTCAACCCATATTATGCTAAAACCTTGTTTTTTTACATATAATACTGGATATTCAAGTGGTTCTTGTCACTTCTATCTCAGCTTCAATGACATGAGGTATATTTGTTGGTTTTAATCCCTGAATAGAAGCTTCGAGCAGTAGATTTGAATCAAAAGAATCTGCTACTGCTAGGCGTTCTTGTCGCGGAAGCTCGCTCCAAGAATCTTCTAAACGGTGTTTTCCTGGCTTAATTTCACGTTACCTTTTGTACCAAACAACCAATTCAAACTGCTCTAACACACAACCAATATTTTTACCTCGGTTGCTTCTCAATCTCACCACAAAGGACAAGATAATAGTGTTGATTTGTAGCCACAAAGGCAATGAGAGAGTCAATGAAAAAAGTACATGAGGAGGCCAAATGCACAAAGGGAGTCACCGATTTTTCTTCACTATGGTAGCCTATTTTTTTCACCTAGAGAGCAGTGGCGGACCCAGCATCTAAT